>NJRQ01000056.1:320337-422706 GCA_003063805.1 Aphaenogaster ashmeadi | reverse complement strand
ATGACACTGGCATGTCTTTCTCCCTCTCTCCCTCTCTCTCTCTCTCTCTCTCTCTCTCTCTCTCTCTCTCTCTCTCTCTCTCCCTGGCTAATTGGTACCGCGGAAGTGTCACTCTTTTTCTTTTTCTCCGCGAGAGTATGGGTAACGCGAAAACGAGTCGCGTGATCTAACGCCGAGGGGAAGGAAGCATATCGCGTCGGGCAGGAAAAGGAGAAGAGGAGAAAAAAATGCGTAATTAATCCGGCCGGACATCGGTATGCCCGCCGTGTCGGTAAACCCGTGCATGCATGCGTGCGTGCGTGCTTATTTCTTATGAGTAATTATCCCCACGGGTCCGTTCGTCGTTAGGCGACTCGGGAAGATCGAAGATAAATATATTAAACGGTGAGAAGATATAGCCCCGGCCAATCTCTGGTTGGCTGGCGCGAGGGGCCGATTATTGAATGGATAAATTTCGAGGAAAAACGAAGCCGTCGAAACTCGCCCTCGGATTGAATTCTGTTCCGCTGGTCCGGGTGTCGGAAGGGTTATTCGTTCATGAAGCCTCCTTTATTCATGCGGGACGGATATATCGCAGTCGCGATATAAGGAGAGGTCTAAGCAGCGCGCGCGGTACGGCTATCTCGAGATATCTTAAGACCCGAGTACCAAAACGTGTTCGTACCCGAATAAAGGCTGCGAAGCGAACGGACGCGGCGATATGATAAAAATAACGAATGTTATTGCTAACTGCTAACGAGTCAAAGCGCCTCAGCGTGGGTATGGCGCTCGATAAAAAACCTGCTGGCCCGGACGAAATTCATTTATTATTTGCCCTCCGCGTCCCTTTTTTTTCTCTCTTCTCGTTCCGTCTCCCACTGCGGCAACGGCCGTGCCGCCATTATCGCAAATTTCCGTTTCGGTGATGCCACTTGTCAATTACCGCCTCGTGTTGCCCTTTCGCCGTGTGTCCGCGACGTTTATCTGGCCGGCTCGCTCTGGGATTTATCGCGCATGCGAATTCCGCCGAGCGACCGATTTATCGAATTATAGCGATCGCCGGCCCTTATCGGCGCCCATATGATATCGGCCATGTCGCGAATAAGCGATGGCCCAGTGGACGAGCGAGGCGAGTATCGTTTAAATGCTTTCGTGCGTTTCGTGCGGAGCAGCAAAAAATTAAGCGGCAGCGATAATTGCCTTCGTTGGTCCCCGTCGCATCGATACGGTTACAACTCGACACGACAAACGGTCGCTTCGGGGCATCTTACGGAATTATCCATCGATCTAGTTCGAGAAGACGCTACCCTCGGTTATTAGCGATCCACCCCGTTGTTATTCTCGCACTTACTATAACTGTTTGACAACAGCGCAGCGTTCCCTGCTAGCCGGCTTTCCCCGCTTTAGCGCTCCGTTCCCTCTGTCGAGCAAATATTTGTCGTCGAGTTGATTTCCGAGGTCTATCCAGGTGTTAATTATCGCCTCGTTGATACGCGCGCCCGCGGTATGCGTCGATTTGCGAGGCACGTGTTTCCCGGGAATAACGCACAGGTGTTGCCGCGCATCGTACGATGGTCGTGGACTCGGCTCGGTCTCTGAATTCGGAAATAATAAGCGCTGTGCCCGCGTGGCGTCGCGCGGAAGAACGGGTTTACGGTGGGACTGCAATGCAAACAGTCACCAGAATGTGCATACCCGCGTGTTACACATGCCTTTGCGTCTCTGCATAGCCGACAATCTTCTCTCTCTCTCTCTCTCCCCCTCCCTCCCTCCCTCCCTCCCTCCCTCTCCCCCCTCTCTCTCTCTCTCTCTCTGTCTCCTCTTTCTCTCGTCTGGGCCGCTATTTCTCCGGTACGCGTTCCGCAATGTAACGCGCGAATCGTGCAGTCAGTTACGCGCGTCGCCTCTACTGCATATATATATATATATATATATATATATATATATATATATATATATATATATATATGTATACAATGTTCCCGTCGTCGACTTCTCTCTATCTCGCTATTACGGGCGCTGGCCGCACGACCTCGTCACTGGCCGTTAATTAAACCTCACGAGCTACTAATTAAACGCATCTATTAATATCATTGTAACTAGTAGCTGAAGTTCTTAATGCACGCGGTAAAGAGGAAGATGGAACTAGAGCACATATACGGGCTAGGTTATTATATATAAGGATATATTTCTTTTGGAAGGATAATATTAGATATGGATTAAAAATTAATTTAATCTTTTAATATTATATATAATCATAATGTGGTCATAATCGCTTTGGTGCTCATATAGATTATTTTCTGTTTTATGAACCAACTTTTTTATTAGCACAATTTACTGGGTCCGTAGGATTTTTCTTAGCGCATGTAGTTTTACTAAAATATTTGCGATAAATCGTGATATTATACGTAACTGTTCACCAGCAGTCCAAAATCAGAGATGCAAAGCTCGAAAAGTTGAACTTACTGCAGAAAACTTCACTTGGACTTTACGAGAGAGGATATAAACCTCGGGATTTCTCTTTCTAAAGTCGTAGTTTTGGTGACTGTAAAGTATTATCTCGCTTCTCTTTTTTAAGTAACTCAAGCGTACCATGCTACACTGTAGGTTGTTACATAACTCAAACTTAGAATTACCTGCTTTCTCGAAAGAATCTCTAAATCAATGCAGAAGAAACTTTAAAATACGTAGACACGTAGCGCGTAACATTGAACGCATCGTAAAAGCGTAGAAAAACTTCGATATGAAAGATATAATTCAAGAAGAACCCGTTGAAAAATTTCAATCGAGATAACGTATTCGCCAAGAAGAAGATCGAATCACGGATCTCCGACTGGAAAAATGTAACGCCTCATAAATAAATATATTGGGTGAGGCAAATAATATCATCCAATTACACCGCGGGCTCGTATCGATCATCTATCTCGAACCCATCGACTCCCACACACAGAAGCGACGCCAGGATGGACAGACGAACGAACGCGCGGTCGCGCAGGTGGGCTAGGAGCAATCCCCGGCTCATTGGCTTCTCGAATCCCGCATCGGGAATGAACTCATGAAAATGATTGCCAATCCCAGACGGTGGCGGGTAGGCATTAGTAACCGATAGATCGAGCGTCTGGGGTAGGGGAAAAGCATCGAGGTTAAATTACCTCTCGGAGGTAGCAAGGACAAGGGGCCGACGCGAGGCGGTGTGGCCGACGACCGAAAGGGGTGGAGAGGTGTGCCGAAGTAGCGAGTAGGTATTAGCGGAGATTAATCGAACGACGGGTCCTTGCTTCACGTCCACACACAGACTCACGAAAGCCACAGTGGAATGGTTCCTGCTGCTGCTGCTGCTGCTGGAACGAAAGGAGAGCAGAAGGAAGAGAGGGACGACATGGTGAACGCGCTGCGCGCGTGATTAGTTACACACTTAGTTACTTACCGAGGTACCAAAGTGGAAGATGCCATTAGTTTCAGGTTTCAGGTGGAAACAGTCAGGAAGAAGATGTCGCCGGGGGACCACTAGCTCCTGTCTACTCACGACTTATACTCTTTCTCCTACGAGTTTCCTGCTGCAAGGGCACAGGGACATAAACGTTTCCCAGGTCTGAGAAATACGCTTGCTCTTAAACGAAATTAGCGATTACCGCCATAGCGACCGTCTTATCGCGTTAAAATATTATGAACGATAAAGTTTCGGTTGGGGCAAACCAATTGATTTGAATAGTAATTATTATTATTGCCTGGAATACTAAAAACATTTAACAGAAATGATGCAAATTTAATGTAGCGAATACTTACATAATTACCATTAGCATTATCATAAGTAATGCTCTCTGAAAGGGGGACTAATGTTTTTAAAATATTAAATTCCTCAGAGACTGCGAATTAAAGACGTCTCGCTTGAAAGAAACATAATAAAAAATTTTACAGCAGGTTTAAGATTCAGTGAATTTGCAGCTTGTTGGATTTTCTTTTTCTTGTTTTAACAGCATTCGCGACCGCTAGTCAATTACCCAAAACGTTTTACCTTCTTCGGATTAAGCCTATTCGAAGTAATCCTCGGTCGTCTCGCTAATCTCCACATTCTCTTTTTTATACAACATCGACCAGTTTACAGGATTAGCCATCTTATTGCGCGAAACGACATCGTTAAAGTCGATGACTACGCAATTTTCTATCGGTTGGACGATTTCGCGTGCATATTTATCGACTACGAAATTATCGCGAGACGAATATGCAGCTCACCTATACCAAAGCGTTTTTTAATTCGAATAAGGACGTTTGCAACGACGAATCAAAATGAAACAGTAATCGTTATGTGAAGTAATAACGAAGTATCTATCATAGAACTTTATCGCGAAGACTCGTAAGGTTACCGCAACTTTAAAAACGATCAATCACAACTACTAGACAGTCCAATTTATTGGTAGATGTATCTACTTTCACAGGACAACAAACGAACGCGCGATCTTGTCAGGAGAGATCCTAAGAAACGCTCGCACTCTGCGGACTCAGCCAGCTATTTGAGACTTGTGTTGCGGCAATTCTACTTTCAGCTGATATCTCACGTTTTCTTCACGGCGGAGCCGGAACGGAGAACGACATCTCGCTCGCGCCCCCGACGTTTTCCTTCCTTCTTTGACAATGTGCTTTTTGCGCGGCGCCTAAACGAGATGATGGTGTGAGAGGTAACGAGTTTCGCTTCTTGCCGCGAGAAAAATGCCCCCGCTTGTAAAACTCGCTTCTATTTTCTCTGTTTGCTCTCCTGCTTTCTCCCTTTCTACCCCCTGCGAGAGCGAGAGTACGCTCGTGCTTCTTCACTTCCAAAGCCGAGGTGACATTTTACACTAGCATCGAATGAATGTAACGAAGGGCCGTTTAAATGTCTCGCGACTGGAAGGATATTCGTTTTTTGCAAAATCCCGCAGAATTATGTTACTCCGATCATTTTCCACCATGCCAGTACCAGTCCATAATTTATCAGTATTGATTCAAGTAATCGGTATTAATATTTTTGTACTGTGGTACGACATATGCTGTGAGTAAAGAACTCGACGACAACGAACGGCGTACTGAATTACGACACGGTCAACTTCGTTCTCTCAGCACTGCTTAAAATCAATTTCTCATTCTCAGATGAAATTTTAATTTTATTAGCCCGGCATAAATTTGACCCTCGGTGATGCTCAAAATACCCCCTCAGTACTCCTTGCGCGAGAAGTTACGGGCAGGCCGGGCGTACGTGCGTAGCACAGGGTGAGACAGAAGGAAACGATTCATAGCGTTTTAATGTCAAACGTGCGGGAGATAACGCAGTTGGGGAGTCACGATCGGAAGAAGACGGAGATTGCGTAAGGGGAACGGTTGCGAGTGCAAGAGCGGCGAGATACGACCACGGGATGGTACAACCGTGGGTTTCATGCATTTTAAATGTTTCATTAGAAACCGTCTAATAAATATTGACCCCCTTTTTAACTCGATTTCAAAGGGCCATTCAACGAGCGGACAAAGGGGGCGGGGGAACCCGGACGTGCGTCTGATGGAGAGAACTTGTCGGGGGCCAGCGTTGCAACGCTGATGGTACCTGCGCGAAACAAGATCTGATTTATATAGACACCGTCGAAAATTGGTTTCATCCCCGGACCATCTCCTGGGTGGCATTCGGATGGCCCCAGCGACGACGCGCTCATTCGGGGTACCCATAAATACTTCCATGCTCTCCATAGTCTCCATCCCCTTCGGTACGCTTGTTCCGCGACGTAGAAGCGATGCGGCAACGGAAATCGATTAGCCCAGTTTGTGCTTACAAAGTAACTGTTGAAACGCGATAAAGAAGCGTGAATTCTGGTGAACGTAAATAAGGTGAGATAAATAAGTATGGGGATAAGAACCGCAGTCAGACAGGAATAGCGTAAATTCGATTGGAGATATCGCCGCGTATGCAATTCCAATTGACAGCGATACGAGAATCAGATATGCGTTCTTCGAACATGTTGCAAATGAATAATCGTTTACCTGCAGGCAAATATTACTTAAAAATGCAGTCATATTGATTTCGATTATCATTCAATCTTGTAGATTCTTCAAATTGAACGATTGATAAAACTTAATTTTTAAAAAATGATAAAGATTATTGCAATGAAATTTATTTTCTTCTTGTTTGTATGTCAATGTATAAGCATACCGCTGGAGAAATATTTGACTATCTTACTGCACGCTGAAAATAAAGGTAAACTTTAAAAAATACAATGATCATTTAGTCTTTTGTAAAACAATAAGTAACAACATAGTAACAATAAGAATTCAGAATTTCGTTGCGATGCTGAGAAGGTAAACAACCATATATTTTTACGTATGCAAAAACTTACTCTCGAATAATAACAAAGGGGATAAAGAAGAGAGTAATAGGGAAGCGCTTTAACTTTTCGAGAGGAAGTG
This sequence comes from Aphaenogaster ashmeadi, assembly GCA_003063805.1. NCBI lineage: Eukaryota > Metazoa > Arthropoda > Insecta > Hymenoptera > Formicidae > Aphaenogaster > Aphaenogaster ashmeadi. The sequence continues at coordinate 416,301 of NJRQ01000056.1, read as the reverse complement.
CATTTCGCGTGATGCACTTGGTAGTAAAACCCAAATGCATCTGATGCGTGTAATAAATTCCGAAATGCTGACTCCTTTGGTTACATCAGGCGCATTTCCTTATCCGTTCTCTCTTTCTCGATGCTGCCTCGTCGCTATTTCCGTTGAGTTGCACGCGTTTATTGAGCTGTTCTAGGCAGAATACAACCCTGCGCCCGATCGATCGAGCGAGCTATCTATCTCGAGAAATTAACCTCCTCTCCCTCTTTCACGCCGCACGACGGAATATTAAGTGCCATATTCATGGTCGCTGCAGGAAATGCGTTATACTGTTGAAACAATGTGAGGCTGAAGGTAATGCTTGTATGTCGAGTATTATGTATAGTGTGCAAATAATTGCAATCGTCGTTGAAAGCGAAACTCGAGTTAAGGAAGCGTAAATTATTATAACTTTCAATTATCGTATAACCGAGTTGATGATAATGTTATTTGCTCGATTTTTGAAATTGGAACACTAAGAAATACCAGATAAGAATCTTCTGCAAGAAACTGAAAGCTTTCGCGCAGGAAGAATATTCAAAATCTGCATCGAAGTTTATTTGACACGTAATGTCGCAGAAGTGTCCGAGAAAGTGTTACAAATGAATCCGTGATATGCGTCTAAGTAGGTAGTATGTTGGCAGAGAACGTACATCGAATTTCGACGCGTGCCAAATCCTAATCCCACGAATTTCCCAGCGGGATATTGCTGTGAATACGTGCGACAATCATTCTATACTCGGCAGTCGAATTCCACATTAGTGCAACGTGAGAAGAAAATGTAAAAAGTTTCTATAGAAATATGAAAATAGTATAATAAAACATTTACGATACTTTACTTTGATTTCACAATACGAATTTAATCTATTTAATGGAATAACCGATTTAAAAAAAGAATGCTACCAATCGCATAAAATTTCTTATAAAATATCTGTTTTTGTGAAATTCAAGTTTTCTCTACGATAGCGCGAAATATCATCACGCACTCATACAAAGCACACATGTTCGACGAAACGCGAAAGAACATCTTATACATGGCGTAGCCAATAATTCTCGAGGAAGGAATATGATCGAAGCAGATGCGTCTGCAGGCAGTTATATGCACACACTCGCGAGCGTCTCTCTCTCATTCTCTCTCGGTCTCCGTGCGTGTGTCCCTGTGCGCTCGTATCGGTGACGCTTAGTCGTAAACGTGAGGGTATTACAAGGCCTCGAAGATGGTAGATGGTCGTAGCCAAGGGAAGGACGGAAAGAGATGTAGCGTGCGGGCCCGGGGGCCTTAAAGCGGGGGCCGGTTTGCGTGGGCCGTACGGCACCTCCGTTCGTCATACCTGGCCCACCTGGATCCTTCTTATATTCCTACGGTCACCCTCATCTCCACGCCACTATCTTTTTCTCTTTCTTTCCCGCCATTCGCTCCCATCTTCTCAAAGGAGTTCTCCTTTCTCGATCTCACTCAGCGTTCAAATATACACATGCATTCTGTTCTCTTTTCATTCCACGCATCGATATCTGGTCTTCCAGCCTTCTGTTTCCTTTTCTCTCAGGCTTCAATCGTCATTCATCCTGAAATCTCTCATTTTCCTTTCTGTATATTCTGTCCTTCATATATACGCTGTTTACCATCGTGAACGTATTCCCAATATTTCAATCCCATCTGTGATGCTGTATCAATGCGACAACACTTGCTCATTCGCGCGTGTGTATGTGTACACCCAGCGAGCTTGCCCCTCTTCCACCAGACCGGGACGAGAAAGTGCCTTCCAATTTTATTACCCACCGAGGTACGATCTCGATAATGAAATACTTCGGGGAGTATTTCGGCCCCCGAGTGAACTCCATTCGGCTATAATCGAGATAAGAATGAAGCGCATACCCCGAGCCCGCTGTAGTCGCGCGGGTCCTGTCGATGATCGAGGAACATGGGCGAAGCCTCCGGGCGCGGAAGGTGTCGGCGACTTTTTCGTGACCAACTTTTATGGATTTTTCGGAGAAGCGCTCGTATTATCTTTAAAGTCTATGAGATAGCTCTCGAAATGGAGTTCCCTAGATGATGGAATTTTATAGAGATTAAAAACCGGAATGTTAAAAATTCGAAGGATTGCGTTTAAAGATAGAAGCTTTACGCAGCACTTGGGAATTATGCTGGAATTCGGGGACTTTTCGAAATTGAACTGCCATCGAAAATATTACTCGAATTAAATTTCCTATGAATTTCGTTTTAAAAAAATGACGTTATCAGTACTATTTAGTATTATATTTTTTACAAGAGAGAGAGAAAGAATATACATGCATAGATACATTTATTATTTATCTTTATTAGCACAAATTTCTTACAAATTTATCCATTAAATAAGAGTTGATTGATGACATTTTAAACTCATCTGACATCTTAAAATTTTGATCACTACGTAGTGGACGTTATTTTACATGACATTTTTTAAAAAGTCCGATAAATTTATCTTTTAATAAGATATAAATACATCGAAAATATAAATATGTTTCATGCTCATTTGGATCTCGAACAATGTCGTTAGTTGCGGTTTTCGGATACGACTCGTGTTATTTTTCAATGCTAATTGTTAAAAGCTCGTCGAAACTCGTTAATTATTGCCATGCTGCTTCGGTGGCGCCTTGTTAGAATCGGCGAACGTTGCGTCCGCGGAAACTCATTATAGTTCCCAGTTTTGAGAAGTACGTCCGTGATAATGATAAAAACAGCCGTGCAGGCACGTTATGCGAGAATATCGACGGTAACAGGGAAGCCACGGCTCAAAATTCGTTATCATTTCTATCCCCGTTAATTTTATAACTAGTGTTTCGGTCGTATCGCCCCCGACATCGTCGCGCGGCAGACGTCACAGCTTACTTCTGTTTCATCCGCAAGTTTAGATACAAGAGCTACGATGTCCGATGCGCAGCTGATTTCTCTGGAGATTATCCAATCAAACTTGGTAATTACATTTCCATGATAGATTTTGCAAATTCTCCCACGCCGCTCGCCGTAGCATCGCCCGCAAATTCGTGGTTTGCCGGATTCGCGGTGTGTTTCGTTTGTCCTATCTGTACCTGTTTTATTAGTTTCCCCGCGATCCTACCGGATGGCCGTCTAACCCGGAAACAAATACGACCGTGGCAAATTAGTTTTGGCGGCGAAGTTTCAGCTTAAACATTTTATTACCCGCGGGTTGATATCACGTCTGATAGCGGCAATCAAAACGCGGGGTATCGCTGTGGGGATCAATACATGGGACGTGTGATGATCAAACGTTAGCAGAAATATATGAAATGAGCAGAAAAAGGTATAGAATATTTTTGTCATTATTATTTACGATGAATAGTAGTAAAATTTTTATGGAGATAATTCAACTATATATCATAAAAGTATGGTATACATTTCCCGCTTACTCGCCTTTTAAAATAGATTATATTATTTATGCATCAAAGTCGTCATTAAGGTAAGGTGTTTTCCTCAATTTCAGACCGACTACGATATGTACATATGCTAATTCGGTGTCATCATACGTGTATAACGACGCAGCTGCACGTATGCCAGCGCTTGAAAGTAGCTACTGGCAAGCCTTTTCCAGCCCACATTATCATTCGATTAGAAACACCCGCGCGCATAAGCATCCGCTTTTTACGTATCCCGATAACTGTACACGGAAAATTCACGATTAACGCCCGAGATTCTCACGAAATTACGCGAGCCGCCGTGCTGTAAAATCCATACGTTATAGCGACAATAAAACTGCACCTTGCCGGGTGCTTGTCGCGCCGGTTAGACGCTTCGCGGACTTAGTCGTACGTTGGCGTTAACTAGCCCTTTAAAGACACCTCAGACGCGCGATTACGTCAAGTACGGGGCTTCATTGAAAATAAAGGTCACACAAATTGGCGAAGCCCCGTCCTCCGCCGCCGCGCTTCCCTGCACCCGCGCCGAGGTGGCACCTCGTGGAGGCGACGGTCAAATTATTGATCGTCGCCGGACGGGTTAATTCCTTCAAACGGAACAAATCGAGCGGACAAAACATTCCAATCCGCCGGCTGGGCATCTATTGGTCCAGCGTAAGAACGGCACTACACCCGTCGTCGTGTGTTGTCCCGGACTACAGTTGTCCCGCCGCGCGTTAACCGTATTCCGGTCTCCTGAGCGTGCCTCGTTACACGATGTAAAGATCTCGCCATATTTGATGTCATAATTATAATATTTACGAGCTGACACTCGCTACGTTTAAATCGTTTATACGTGATGAACGACAAGAGAGCCCACTAGGACCCGGATTCCGCGCTCCCCCGGACCGCGTGATCACCTCTGTCCCCCGAGAGACTCCGGGGCCCACTAGCGCGCAATTTCAGGGCACGTTAGGGTTCGTCGAACCTGCGCAATTCCAGGAAGTCCTTCCTTTCAGAGCGATACCGGGCGAGTCATCAAGTGTCATTATAGTGGAATAACAGTTTGTCCATACCGTGAATATCAAACGCTCGTTTAAGCGGTTATTGTACATTAAAATATGCGATTTTGGACGAACCCTATGAACGCGAAAAGAGCAAGTTGCATTTATCGATAAATAAAATGTTTGTTTGCTTTCTCTGTTTATAATATTCGAAATGTCTCATCGAAAAGCTAATAAATTATATGGTACATCGAAAATAGCGTTTTCAAATAACTAGTTAAGTATCTAAGTATCTATATATTGATCTTTGTACAACTTAAAACTGAAATAAGAAAATGTCAAACAGTCTTTTCTCATCATAGAAATGTTTGATCGAGTATAGAGATTGTTTTCCTGCAGATTCTCGCTTAGATTTTACTGTCACAAAAAATACGGTACCATCGCAGAATCATTCGCTTGTCCGAAATGAGACATCGGCCGATATATATCCTTACAAAGTTCTGTGGCAAGCGAATACACGCGGCGAGGGTGTACTCGGCCTCGCAGCGCGAAATGATAGGATGCTCGTCGAAAGAGCGAGCCAGAGCCACGAGGGCTCCTCTCCGCCGGTTATCTCGGAATAACTATGGAAATCACTACGAGCCTCGGTTCTCACACCATCGCTGTTGCTTCCTTCGTCGGCCGTTTCGTTTCCACTCGCGCCTCCGATACCGCACCACGGTCTCGGTGCCGCCGTATCCTCTTCTTTCACCTACCTCTTCTTCTCGCCCTTTCGTGTGCTTCCATACGGCCGAAGGTGGAGCGCGCACATGCACGGGCGGACACGTGAGAAAGCGAACGATCCTGGGCTTTCGTACAGTTTCGTTCCCTCGGCGAGCCGCGGGGCCATTGCGTTCCTCATTGCCGCTCACCGTCTCGACTTTTCTCACCATGAAATTATCACTTCCTCGTCCTGTCGGCGGCACGTTCGCGAATATTTCGCATAAACGCGCAGCGAGCGCGACGCGATATAAAATCTTTGCGTGTTGTCTCTTGTCAACTATACTAAAATAATAGCAACAAATAATAATTATCTGAAATTTAATTATGATTACAAAATATAAGCCGAATAAGCTCCAAATAATAATCTTGTCGGACTGTGAAAATAATAAACTTTCATTTTGATAGAGATAAATCACTTCATGGTATATCAACGCGTCGTTCGTCGTGATTCATGTTGCACGAAGAAAATTTATTTAATATCGCAGCTAATAAATTTTGCGGCGAAATGTTGTTTTGAGATCGTTGATCATCACGGTGATTATCTAATTGTCATTAAAGCGGCATTTCGAGCGAGCGTTTGCGTGCCACTCGTATCATATAGGAACTTTTGTATGTAATGACGCGGTGAACGTACAGAACTTTCAAATACTAGATCAAAAGGTTTGAATAGAGCTCGGTACGAGAAGTTATTCTAATTCCTAAGTGCGAAGTTGTATTACCTAGTCGCCGATTATTGCCTCTTGTGTAGCTTGCATTCGTCAGACTGAGGGAGATTTCGAGGCCGATCGCTCGGCAAGGAGTTTTTGCGTTCGCGATATCTTGCCAGCGCGAAACTTAAAAGCGTAATTACTCGTAAAGTGCGACGAACCGTTACGAGAGACGTCGATGAAAGTTCGAATTGCCTTGTATAACAGAATGCCCCGCCTGTCATGCAGCTGTTCGTAAAGCCGTCCATAAAATGCCGCGAGTTGTGGCAATTATTTCTTTTTCCGCGGAGAAGTACAACCGGAAGCATATCGCAAACGTTGCCTTCGGTGCCGTACGTCGACGGTACATCTGCGAGAATATCCGCGAGAATTGGCGGTGAACATTCCTCGCAGCCTGCCGAGATACGTACCATTCTAAACGGAAGCTCTTTCTGAAAAATATATTTCAAGCAGTTGTTCGAGTTAGTAAAAGAATGTTTGTAATGTCTGGTTATTATCTGTATACGTTATATTTTGTCAACAGGATGTAACTTGCGACAGATAATGTTGTCGACGTCAGATAATTATATAAATTACACAATCTTTTTCAATACCGACGAATATCCGCTTCGGATAATTACGCGAAATCTTCATCACATTCTATAAGTATTCACGAAATATTCACGACTCTCCAGACTTTTTAATTAAGCATCTTTATTTATTATACTGATAAAAAACATAATTCTGCAAATATGAAACTGTCGTAAAGCTTTCTTTCCAATATTTATTTATATTAATAATTGGCGGTTCGGCGATCCCATCGAGGTGTTATGTTGCATAAGGATTTATAAGAATCATTGATAACCCGGGTTTAAATTAAAATTTTAGCTACGTTGTATAGGCACCGCCTACACGATACATTTTACACCTGAATAGATACACGACCGGATACAAATGACGTCGTTAATGGCCAACGAGTTGGCACATAATGGTATTGAGTATCGGCAGACGTTTTCTCGAACACTCTGCGATCTTGACGTGAGACATTTTCATGGCAAATCCGCGTCGTTTGTCTGGCCCGAGGTATTTATAGCTTCGGCGCTGCGTGAAATCTGTTATGTTCGTAAGTCAATCACCCACATCGCGCAGGCATTATTCATGCGAGACTCATTCATGTCCGCACGCCATTCGACACGCGGTATTCTCACGCAAAACGAATGTTACTCGATCCGGTTTAGCGCGATCATTTCGGAGATCGCCAGACGTCCCTTGGAATTGTCACTCGATCAGACGCGAAACCTCCGTCGCACTCTATGTCGATCTGCCTACCTTGAAGTATTTATTGCCCCCGGTGCCCCGTACAAAGCCCGTTACGCCCGATCGCTCGAATTGTACGACGTAATGAGATCGCGTGTGCTGTGCTGTGTGCCGTGATCGCGTTTCGGTGTGCGCCGTCGAGTGCGCTGCGCAACGACGTTTGATCAAGTATGAGATATCATTCACGGGAGGCAAAGCGCTCACGGAAGCTTCGAAGTCGATTCGATCCTGGCAAATTAATGCGGCTCGAGATATCTCATTCAGTCGTAGGTTACGACACACTTATCCGTAGAATGCGCTTGATACCCGCGTGTGCTGTATGCACTGGACTGTTCGGAAATCGCGTGTATTCATCAACGTGTCGGTCCACGTCAATGTAGAACGACAGTTCTATTAAAGCAGCTTAATCGTTACATTCTCTCCTTTTAGATTTCTTAGAAATGTATAATAGAATCTTTAAAGCAAACTTATGTAACTTGTAAAAAATTGACTCGATAATTTTGTGACGATTAAATCGAAGTTATATAATTTATAAGCACATAGATGATTATAATTATGAGATGATTTTTTCGACACAATTGGCTTCTTTATTGAGTAAAATTCACAATTTTTTTGGTGAATGTTACTCAATAAAGAAGCCAATTGTGTCGAAGAAATCATCTCATTGTTAATCATATTTGGCGAAGAAAAGTTATTTTGATGTGATATAATTATATTTTCTTCAATATTTTCCGATAAAATCAGGTATATATATATATATATATATATATAATATATATTTGTTTTAACAATAAACGTGTAATGATCTCATTTGAATCGAAATCGAGTACGTGTTTCAACATCGGACACTAAACGCGCAATTATCGCTTCCAAAGCGTCAATTAGCTTTGGCGTCTCGGATCGTGTAAACCGAGTATGACTGCGTCGCGGACAAATAAGGATCCGGGTACGTATGGTCCAGTTACCTGCAAGCGAACACGTCATTTCGCCTAGATAGTACGTACACGGGCGGCGGATGTACGCGTCCAAAGCGCGGACGTGTCATAGAATTGCCGACATTTGTAGGAGCTCGACTAGAAGCGGGTAGATGCCATTGCTGCACTGTGTACACTAATTTCCGGGCTGTTTGATAGATCTTGGGTGATTGTTAATGATGTTTAAAGAGGCTGGAGATGGAGGATCCCGGTGGAAGCCGGTGGTGCTGCCGTGACTCGATATGCTTCAAAGTGGTATTAAATGTACGGTCACCACACGGACGCCTGGTTGACGGGGCAAATTAAACAAATACCATTTAGTCGCAAACGATTGCACGGCAAATGTTAAGCCTGCCTTCGTGCTCGTTTGTCAAGGTACCTCTGTGCAATCGAGGCACGTCGGAGAGACCAGCGGATCTAACTTTGATACGCCGAGTTCGCGGCGGTGGATTCGAAGCTTCTAAGTTAAAGAGCTTAACGTGAGCTTAGTGTTTTCGTAATTAATTAAGACCGTTCGTTAATCTTAACGATAAATTCGGCAAATACGTTTCGGTTGAGTCGATGCATTAGCATCGATAAAGATAAATAAATTGCTTGCGCGATTAAGAAATGCGATTCTAATACGATATACGGTAGGCAACAAAAATCGATTCTAATATAAGTACCACGGTATTCTTCATCAGCAAGATCTCGAAATTACAACAGCTGCGCAAAAAAATTGCATATCCGAAAATACACTTTGCTGATACGATCACGCGCGAGTCAAGCATCTGCGATCTTTTTTCATCGATTATACATCGTGCATAGTATGCAGATAGGAACAGCGAGACAATGACAAACGGTATTTCGTCGCGTTGTATCTCGATCTAGTAAAGTCGCACCGCGGCCAACGTAGAGGCTTTTGCAAGATGATTATTGTCGGGTGGGTAGGCGAAAAGAGCCTCCTTGGAAGAATGCAGGGAAACGAGGGGGCCGCGTTACTAGTGAACATAGGTGCTATCCCGGCGATGGGTTATATTCCCGAAGCTGGTTTTACGAGCGGCGGACGCGCACGGGATAGAAGATAAGTTTCCACCGATTCACGCGGACCGGTACGTGCAGCGTTCGCAGGAAGCGCGGCAGCTTAAGCGGGAGGAGTATGAGGCGACCTGTATTCTCATACAGGAAGTGTATCTTAGCAGCCTGCGCGCTTCCCCCGCGCCAGGCTCAGGACTTTGCCTTTGCCGACGATATCTATGAGCTCCTCCGGGATATTTTTACGGTGGGAAATGTCTCGCGATTCGTTGAACTCTGCGGAGGCGTGTTACGAGTTAAGTTAAGAGAATAATGCCGGTCGGGAAGTACGGAAGGCGTTGCGCGGTCTAAGGAAAACTTTGTCTCGCGCCAAAGAGAATTATTATATTCGACTTATCGTATTTATTCAATATTAATGACGGTTCCAATGCTAAATTTAATAAATCGTACAAAAATGTAATAAAATTTAAAACGTAGAAATTATAATATATTTAAATATAAACCCCCGAGAATAATCTCGAGCACGTTTTTCAGGACTGCTATGTTTACGGATTAATTCGTATTATTATACGTTACCGCATTTTTACCACGATTATACCGCATTATTTTTCTACTTTAGATAATGTTATCTCTATCTTCCACGACGGCAAGGTACATGTTTGGAAATGCCCGCGCACACACACATTTTAACTTTTCGGCTAACTTTATATCATTTGCCACTTCCCCCAGCGCCTCTCCCTCAAGAAGTTTTATCTACGAGCTCTTCCACATTTTACTAGACATAAAAATGCCAGAGGGAAATACATTGGTGCAGTAAGCCACGCGCTATAGTTCTTCGTGATATGTTTAGCCAGTCAAAAGATTATTTTCTGGAGACATTATTTTTGGATTAAACTGAAGGTACAGCTGGAGATGTGGATATAGAGCAGATAGAATAATTTACATATATATTATATATATATATATGGAATATATATAATAAAAAATGTAGAATATAGAATATATTACAGAGACTAACATATCTTAACTCATAAAGTATAAAATAAAAAATTTTTTTCTTAATTAAATTATCGAAGATACAGACGCGCGCGTGAGGAATATGCGCATTGCGCATTTAAATTCAATTATTAGATAACGGTCATTGAAAATATCAAATGTATATAAATTGGCTTTTAAAATTTTACAAACTTCTTATTTAACGACGGAATCCTATAGGACATTGTCCTTGGAGGCACAATAAGCTTTTGCCGTGGGCTAAAAATTCGCTCTAAATTCCATAGTTTCACAGAAAAGGGTTCTCGCAGAAGCTCGCAAAGTGCACCGTAAAAGTGGATCAAGCCGGTACCCTTCGGGTGTTAATCATTAAAATACTTCATCTCCTCCGCTCGACGCCACGGCCGGGGCTCAGATCTTTCGTTTCCGCCGTAGTTGGTGCACGTCTCTTTGATGCAGCCTCCCCCCCGCGTGGAGTTCAATGAGGCACCATTGTCCCCCGCACCTAGAATGATCATAAATATTCCACAGCTCATCTCTGCCTCTGCGCCGCGCTGCGGACGGCTTTGCCCTTCGCATAAAGGCACGCGATATGTTCCCTACCGCGTTCGCGCTAACTCCCCATGGACAGACGGGAGCGTTGGCGCAGCAGGTGCAAACGCGGTATCTCTCCATCATAATCGTTGCTGATAATGGGGACGCCTTAGACGCCTCAAATTACCGAAAGAACGAGACCGGAATCATTCAAAGTCAGCTGCGGCACGTTATCGTTCACGCAGCGCATCTTTATGCACGCCGCCCGTGCGCAGAAATGCTACCCCCTTCTTTGTATTCCAAAAGAAAACGATTCGCGAGCACGAATCACGAGGTGATCGTTCGCTATTAATCGACGTCGAAATCTTGAATGCTCATCGGATCTGTCGGGCTTTGGTAGCGCGGCGATTAGTTACTTTCATGACATTATCGCGGTCATTAAATACCGCGAGTAAAAAAATCGCTGTCTGGAGAAAACCGTAATTAATGCTCGCCGTTGCGGCTCGCCTCGCGTGACCGAACGCGATCGTTCGCGTTTATTTCGTGTATGCACGATCTTCGGCAGAAAATTCGATAGCGTAGAGCGGTATCAGCGACGCGAACGCGCAAATCGTAAAAAGTGTACGCTCGTTCGCTGAGAAAGAACTTCATCGTGTTATTGCCAGTATCATTATTTCGTTTAAGACGAAAACGATGTTCCGTGCGGCCGCGGAGACCGTGAAAATTGCCTCGAGGAGGATTCTCTTATCAAATAAAAAGACGGGTGTTAGGGTGCCGGCACTGGCGCGAGCTGGAGAGGAGACGAAGCGAGGCGAAGCGAGGTGAAGCGAAGAGAAGAAAAGAGGAGGTGCTCGGGCTCGCGGACGTGCGAACTGACAGGAGTCCATCCCAGATATCCAGCGGGATGGTTCTCGTTTTGCGGCCGGGCGGCTGGCGCCTTTTTTCGTCTGTTTGCACCTTCACCGAGGGTATACTTACGCCGGGCGTACTCATTATTTCTCATCCGTTCCTCTCGGTAAGACCTCTTCTTTCATATTTAACCCGTCCGTCGCTACGGAGCTTTCGGCGTGTTTAATTTAATCGGTATCGACGCCCTCGACCGAGTAAACCTTGTGCGAGTCCGATCGACCCGCTCGGTCGATAGCCGCGTATTCCGCTTGCGAAACGACTCTCTCGCTGAGGGCAATTGTTTTAAAACGCGCCGCGAAAAAGACTCGCCTGTCCGCGCGAGGGATCCGGGATAATGCGATATTGCGGTACAAGCGATATCGTTTATCTCTGCTTTGGTATAAAGGCGCTGGAAAATTAAGATTGAAACTACATCGGATAGTTATTGTCACTAGAATTTCGTGTGTCGCGTTATTTTAAAATATCTATTTGTGGCAGAGTTAACATGGACGAAATTAATGGATGTGCATGTTTCGTCTTGATATTATTTTCAGTTTAATTTTTCCACGATCGCATTTAAGGGAAAAACCAAATCTTCTCTCTTATTTTCTGCGAATAGTCATAGATGCGTGTTTTTTGTTTTTAATACTTCGGAGACTAGCTGTCTTATGCGGAAACAGCAGAGATGAAATCTTTTATCTCGACTTCTGCATAAAGCGCCGCCTTTTATGACTGTCACTTTAAGGCCGAAGCTTTACGGCCCGGCCGCTTGCATATTTTACTCTGATCCAGCACAGCAGTGCCAGGTCGCGCGAAATTGAAGAGCCGTATATTATACTGAAAGCCACTTTTGACATTCTTCCGTATATTTCCGGAAATTACACCAACGTTTCGCTTTTCATACCACAACTCTTGTGTATTGCGTTTACATGATGTTTAACATCCCTACCGTATAAAATAATATTGATGAGCTAAAATTACATGCCTTGACATGTAGCAATTATATTCTAACGTAGCACTAAGAATTTAAAGATAAAAGTTATAACTGATCAAGTCTTTGTTTTATCTGTTAATTGGAATAGTGGATGAATATCACTTTTGCACAAGGGATATGTATTCTGCTTTATGACGCACAGCTTTCATGAGTAAAACGTAAAGATTCTATGAAAGACCAGAGCATATGAAAGGCTGTCAAATAAGATCTATAATCGAGGCGGAGCAAATTGCGAAATTTTGTCGCTCGAGCGCGACGTTATTATCCCGACATCGCGTAATATTCACGAGCTACGAGCGGACTTACGCAGCACTTACGAAATAGACGGTGGATTCGCCCCGTTCCGGAGGCAGCCGGTTTGAAAAACGTTCTGGCGGCGCGGCAGTTATTACCGGAAGAGAATTCTGCGAGAGTATGTTACGTTCTGCCATCCGGGAGCATTACGATTAATGAGTTTGGACGGTCGCCATCTCAGAAATCATATAAGAAACACGCCGCTTAAACGGCAATTCCGTGCTATACACCGTTTGTTACGATAAGAGAGTAGGAAAGGAGTGCGCGGCATGAGCGTAAAGAACAAACGAGAAAGGATTGTAACAATTGTATTCTTTTTATATCCAGTTATATATATTGCTTCGTACCGAGGAACGCGCATACCGCTTATCGTGAAATTTGAGTCCATTATATGCTTGTCCAATTTTTTTAAACTTAGCATTCGCCATGCCATATAATATCAAATTATGATTTTATAAATTAATATATTTTGAAATTAGTATTTTTCGAATGTATAGAATATGGAAGAAATGCTCTTATTTCAAAATCATCTTTGCTAGAAATCCTATGTTCTAGAAAAAATTGCATATACGATATCCTTTCAAAACCCCGACAATTGACCGGGACCAAGCTTTATAAAGAGTTTTCAATCAACAATTCCGTTCGTAAGTCTGCTGTCGGTTAGCATGCTAGCTATCGTATGGCGCTGCTTCTCTATTTTTCTGCGTTGGGTGTGTCGGCGCGGAAACGACCGTAGAGCTCTCTCTTTGAAGGAAAGAACGGGATAGGAAAGACGTAAGAGGACATTCCCGGTTTTTAATAGGAGAGAGGGATTCTTTTCGATTCTGGCGCGTCGCCAGCTTACACCCGGGTATACCAAGGCAGGGAGGCAACCTTGCGTGTAACGCGCTGCGACAAACTCAAATATACTGATCCCGCGTTCAGCACACACGGGATGCGCGTATGTGTGTACGTACGGTTAAACCGTTTCTCGAGCTATCTCGCCGGCGATTTTGCAGCCGTTGTAACCGTCGTGATAACGCCGTAGTTTCGGGAGAGCTCAGAGATGCCTGCGGGACTGCTCGAGATTTAATGGTACCGGCAAGATTCGTTCCTTAAACCGTGAATAATGTCGACTACGGCTATTCCCAAGAGGCGTTGCGTTTACGTGCATATACATGTTGCTATACGTGCGATCGGACGCGTGAAAAGATAGCGGGTCATTCATTGTTCGCACAAAAGGCCTGCATGCTCGTTACCGGTCGCAATAATGATCGCCATCGTGTGGGAACCGGTGTATCAACGTAAGAAATATGAACGAAGCTGTCGCTGCAAATCATTCAGCCGGTTTCGTCCCACCACTGACGGACAGTCACTTAACCGCTTTATTGGATTAACCCTTCTACAACTACGGGGCACCTATGCAATTACCTTCGCGCTAATCGCCGAAGGCGTCACATGTAACAGAAATTTATTTTCCGTGACGTAATACGCTTAGAACGGAACGGCCTTACTTTCCTCTCGCTTCGACGATCGCTATGCAAATTAGTAGCAAATCGCAGATTTCTGTTTTGACCGTAACGTATTTAATTACGGGTTACCCGATGCTTGGAAATTGTGCGTTAAACTCGGCAACTTGCGACATCAAACGTGCGTTATTTAGTTGCGACACCGAACACGCTGCTTCTGACATATCACGTGCCTCGTACCGAGCGAAGAATGACACGAGACCGCGGTAAGCATATATGCAGCTCATTTTAATTAGCTGTATCGACATACGTAAAATTCCTGACAAAACACAAGTTCGCTCAGACGAACATATATAATGTCTATCTCCAGCCGCGTCTCCTGATGATACGTATTTGGAACATCCAGTATTTGGAACATCGGCCAGCCGTCCGACCAGATATCGCATGGTCCGATAGTCCCTTGGTCCCATCGATAGCGGAGCACCCCGCATTCACACACACATACACACGCGCGCGCATATACGCATACTTCGAGTACGAGATATTTTGGTCCGGCCCAATATCTCCGCCATGCATCATTGCCGTCGTCATGTTTCGTACAAGGCTCGTATAACAAATGGTGGCCAAGGTGCGGCGAGAGAGGAAGGAGTCCTCTTGTCTCGCGGTGTCTTGTTCCATTTTCGCGCGCACCAATCATTTGCATTGACAGGGCCCTGTTCCAGGCAAAAACTCGCTTAAATTCTGCTGCCACCGGCCCCGGTACGGCTTTCTAACCCGCTCGGCATCGGGCGCGACGGCCCGAGCTTCGGTCCGATGGATCGAAGGATGCAAACGACAGGCGACTGATTTACTCGCGCGTGATTTTTACTCGCTCTCGTTACCAACGCCTGGCCGCTATGGTCGCCTCCGTCGACGAAAATGGTTGGTTGAGCTCGGAGGATGCAGAAAACTTTTTTGCTGCTCGGCCGCAATTCTGGGAAAACGCGTTTGGTATGCGGCGGTACGAGCAATAAGGATCATTCGTAGGTTCCCTTCGAGCGAAGAACACGCAGTCGCACGATGATTCTCTTTTTTCAATTTGAACGCTGATACGAGCCTGGTAATTTATTACCGGAAGGTACTTTGATAGCCGGTCAAGAAGAAGTGAGCGACGAACAGTATTTGGCGAATTTTTTTCAGTACACTTGTAGATTCAATGGCAGACATTGTCGGACGTCGCCGAGAATTCTGCTCAAGTTTCCTCTCACGCAAGTCCCTTATCGTGATCCATTATCAAATTTCGTTGGCCTGCCGAGGCTGCAAGATGCGCGCTATGCCATGGAATCCTGCAAACCGTAGTTCCACGCAATTACGCTAAGAAGTAACTTGATCCGCGATAGCAGACTACACGTTCGCGGCAGATTGGACGGCATGGTGGGTAGATATTTCCGAACTAATTGGTGGATGGCGTCCTTCGCAACATTCTGGATGGCCTCCGGTCGCGCTCTTCCTTCCTCTCACTAGTCCAGGCCGAGTTCTCGCGTAAATCCTCAGCCGTGGACAAGAGAAAGAGGACCTACGGATATCAGCAAGGATTCTGCTGTATCTGAACTGCATGCTCACGAGGAGAGAGATACTCGCGCCTGATCGTGAATCATACCAGTTAGCGTCGAGAGTCCTGCTCGCAGCTCGTTAGATTTATCACCTTTCGAGTTCACGACGGATCTAGTTTTCCGCGTGCGCCACGATAGGACGATAACGGCCGGACGTACGCGCGCGTACACGTTTGGCGTATATATATATATATGTATGTACGCCAACGCAGCGTTTACCTGCTCCTCTTTATCCCTCCCGTCCCTTCTACTCCCGTCAGCGAAGTGTATATGGTTTGAATCCTTTGTTACGCCCGTTGTCCTGATCTTTCCCGTAGGATCTTTGCAACTGGGTAGTGAGGAGTCTAAAAGAAGAAGAAGGAGGTGCGCCTCGCTATCGAAGTATCTCGGAGAGCACAAAGTATACAGCAACGAACCCGCCAGCGAGCAAACACCGTGACTCTCTCATTCTCTACTCCTCTTCATCCAGGCCCCTCCTTTCTTCTGTCTTGAATCTCGTCGGCTTGTCTTTGAACAAGTCGATTCGTCGGCTTTTTAACCACAATTCGCGATTTTCTTATCCATGGTGCACATAAAGCGAATAGTAGCCTATCATCGGATACGATTAGTCCACCGATAATACATCAGATTCTGAAGTTGCACGGAGCTGCGGAATCGCAACCGTAAGAGCTACGCGAAGCGCGCGCAAGGTCGTTAAAGAAGATGGCGAAAAGGATCCATGGTGTCCAGTGTATACGGAGGGTAGAAAGGCGAGTTGAATTAATAATCGGTAGATCGGCCGGATAGCTTCTTCCCCTCGAACACGTCGGGCGGAAGGAAAAAGAATAGGAAAGCAAAGGAAGCCAAGCAATATGGGCTTAAGGGAGAGTGAAGCTTCTAAGAGTCGAGCATTGAGTTGATTTATGCCAGATGGTAGATAGCGACGGTGGCTATGGCTGCTTTGCCTCGGTACGGTCGTTCGCTGAAGTACCGAGAGCGAGCGAACCACCTTCAGGGGCCCAGGATATATCTGAAGCCTCTGTAATACCAGAGATGAGAGAACGAGAGGTCGGATCAGGAAAGGAAAAGAGCAGGAGGAGGCATTGAAGAAGAAGAGTCCAAGGACGAAAGGTAAAGCGAAGAAGAAGTAGAATCGCGCCTTCGAGGATCGCACTTGATGGAAGAGCCAATGCCGAGTGAACCTTTCTTGAACGGCCCATGACTTCCTACCTCGATACATTTTCATTAACATTATGAACCACCACGTTTCTTCTTTCCTGTCGTGGCATTACTTGGCCGCACCAGTTGTTTAGCAGTCATGAGATATACGTTCGTAAAGGAGAGAGAAAGAGGAAGATAAAGTATCAAAGATGATCTTTTTCTTTATTCGTCGTCGACTATGTTCTTCTATCACCGTGTCGTCCTTCTGCTTCGCTGCGGGGATTTCATTTCGCGCCAATGGCAGTTTTCTTTAAGAGCGTTTTGACGATATCATGAAGTTTCTTCCCGCGAGATGCTGCACGCTCGATACGGCGCGCGCGAGAGATATCGGCGCGTTTAACGCGAGTCCTCGGGGAGGATTGGCTCGAGAGCTCATAGCTAGACGCCGAAGAAAAACGACGAATTCAGGAGAGCGAATGCCTCGCACATTGTTACCGGGTGTTGTACGCGTGTAACGAGCGTCTCCAGGGGCGAGTATACGGCGGCTCGACTTTTTGCGGGTGCGCTCGTTCGGAGTAAAAGTCTCCCTTGTCACTTTCAGAACGAGCTATGCCCAGAAAGAGAATGAGAGGAAGAGGGAAAAGACACTCCGACGCATTTATCATCACGTTGTTAGTGGGATTGCGCGGTTGGGATTTAATTAACTCGATAAACACATTCTCCTATTGTATGCACACCGATCTGCTTGGCTATGCGGGAAATACTTGTCGAGGAAACGCACAAAGACACATTATAACGGCACAATAAAAATAATAAGTACAACAAATATTTCCTATCGATTTCGTGATCATAAATAATAATATGAAAAGTAATGTATCATTTTCTTAACATTTTAATCATGTTGTTATCTAATTATTATTGCATAATATTGCATAATATTAATGCAACAATTTTGTGTCCTCCGATAGATAGATGCAATACCTAAAATTGTGCAGTACTAGAAGTTTAATAAATATCTTGCATGCAACTGTATTATTCGATAGAATAGCCGCAGCATAGAATCGTTCATTCTGCATCGTAAATTCACCGGCGTTTATCCGCGGTAGCGAGACGGCACTAGCCGGACGAACTTTCGCTCTCACGGTTTTCTGAAACGCCAATGAGCGCGAAAACGCGCTGATGTCGTCGTTCTTCGCGATAGTATATACGTAGTGGAAGAAACCGTCTGTCGTCGGAGCGGCGGCAGAAGGTGGCGAACGCGTCGGAGGTGGAGGAGGCGCGCGAGGAACTCGAAGAAACGTAGAGGGGCCGAATAGGTGGAAGATAGAAGAGACGGAAGACGAGCGAGAGAAGGAGAAGGAGAGAGAGGGTAGATTGGGATAGCTGTCGACGGGCATTGAAAAATGTGCTAAGTCCAGAAAAAGCGGCTCCCGTGCCCGCAAGCGCCGCGCACTCTCGTTCTCTTCGCCCTCCGCTTCTTCGGCTCCTCGTTCCCTCTCGCCGTCCATCTTCCACCGCTCCTAACTGGCCTCCTCTCCGCGCCCCATTACCTCGCAATCCTTGCTTCTTGCCTGCCTGTTAAACTGGCGGATACTGCAAAACGGTACAGGATCGGAGAATGTGGCAGGGCGGCCAAGGCTACCGTCGCCATTAACATTTGCGCGCGCGCTCGGCTCTTAACGCGATTTCGACTTGTCCATATGTATGTAAATAGGAGCAGTGGCGTATTTGCGTGTAATGCAAACCGTGTGGCCTTGTTTCCTCTCTCTATCCCTTTCCTTGCCCCCAGGGACCCACGATGCGAAATTTTCGGGTATCTCAACCTCGGTACGATCTCGCGCAACCGCAGAGTTGCATCACAATCCGTTTGAGTCTCAGCCTATGGCAAACGATATCGCGAATGATCTTTATGAGAAGAATTGAAGGGGAAGATTGTTGATAATGTCTAAAAAAATTAGTTCTCGATATCACGGATTACGCCTAACAATCCAGGGATTATTACAACGTGTACAGAATTGTTGCAATCTGTTTGTACGTCATCATCAGCAGCGAATGAAATCTCTAAGAAATATTATTTCTCCATTTCAACGAGAGCCTCCGAACGCATCCTCGATGAATTCGCGATGGCTACCTCTCGACCAGCGCAGGTCAAAGGATTTTCCGGGTAACCATATTCGCGATGATTATCGAGAATCCTTTCTATCTCGCTCGCACGCTCAATAACCACCTCTCGGAGGTAACCAACACGATCGTTCAGAGTTCCCACCGTGGCGTATGAGGTGCGAAATAGGTATGTGCCGCGATACGTGTAACAGAGAGTTTGGCAGTTCCGTCTGTATAAGATCGGATAGATAGATCTACACTCTCGTCAGAACCCGCTAAATATCAAAGAGAAACACAATATACCTTCTCTATCATTTATGTACCTATATCTGACATATTCACACATGTTATTATCGCACAAGTTATTAATAATGTCAAGATTAGCTGCATCAATTAGTTCCATGTATCTTAATACGTTCTGCACTAATTATTCATATAATGAGTTACTATATACTTTATCATATTAATTTTATTATTTTATTTTATTTTGAAATAACTTTTCTTGTAATAACTAGTTCCTTATTTATTTTTGTATGTAATAATTTATTTTTTTCGGGCACGTCACATTATGATAAGATTAATATACTTATTTACCTATTTGCCTGTCAACCATCTTGCAAAACGATCAGAAAGAAAAAGGATACACACTGCTAGACTGAAAAAATACACGTAATATAGCTCGATCAGTATGACGAGGGTGATTAACATCGATGAGTTAACGCGCGCATAGGATAATTACAGATCATCAGCCGTGAAGGCGATGTAACGTCAAGCGTCGCTTTTGAGATGGGGTTAAATACGGATCAGGCTCGCGCATGAGAGGAAAATAGCGCGACTAAAAGCCGAGTGGAAGAATGATAACTGCACTTTTTGTATCATGTAATAATTACTCCGCGTGCAATAGTTAGTTTTATCAGGTTGGTTATTAATTTTATATTGCGGTCTACGTTCTTATCAATGAAAGGTTCGTTTAAATGAAAATTCTCAATAAGATATTTGCTCGTTATTCTCAATATTAGATGAGACGACAGATAAAAGCGACGTAGATGAAATTCGCCGACAGTTATGAAAGCATATGGGGAATCCACTCGATCGCGTGTTAAAAAGATGATTAACATCAGCAAAATTAACACGCTCGTAAGATAATTACCGATCACCTTCAGCGAAGCCATAATAACAGCTTCGGGCGCGATTACGCGTTCGTTTAATCACGGACGAAGCGCATTTCTCGGATACGCGCATTTACGGCCGTGAAATGAAAAGTATTACGTGAAGTGTAAATATAGCGATTTTTATCTATAAAAGCTCCAGATTTGTAGTTTTCTTATTTACGACAATATAAGAGAGAAAAGAAATTAGTGAAGTTTCTGCACCACCGCTCGCAATATCGATACTAATAGAACGAAAGAGCTACAGACAACGGAGTGTTATCTTTTCAATAAGAAAAAGAAATTGAAGTACGCGCACCTCTTGTTATCGAGTATCTTGTTCTCACCGGTCAAAGCTCAGGAGCGTGGAATCGCGACGTCACGAAAGCTACGAGAGCAGATCTTTTTCGATCGGCCCGAAGAAACGATTAACACGAACGGACTCGACGCGTTAGGGTAATTACTGGCACCTTCGTCGGCGGAGGTGCCATAACCGTTCGGATGCGCGGCGGGGCGCCAGAAGAATATTGCCGGCGAATCCGAAGCGCTAACTAACCGACTGGTTAGCGTACGAAGGCGCCTCTCACTCTCTTTTATCGCCGCTACCCCGTCTCTCCCTCGGCTCTCCTCCCTGCGGCAAATGCGTGCACGCATGCACGCACACGCGCCTGCCCGATAATTGAGTCACAAATTTAGCGGCCAACGCGACAAATGATGTATCGTTTGGGCGATTCGTTTCCGCCGGATATCAGACGCGGTAGGCGTAGAGAACGCGCTTTCGTGACGCCTCGAATAATTTCGCGTTTGTCGTTGTCACGTATAAATTAAGAAATGTTTTTCACCTTCGAAAATTAATGCCTGCGACTGCATTGAGGCCTGACAAAAATGTTCGCGCGTTGGACTTATATACCGATATTAAAGCGATCGATACGACTCGATCACTTGAAATACGAAATAAAAATTTTTTTTATATCTTGCTGTAACGTCTTATGTTAATTTCTACGCTCTTGATATTGATTAACTTAATCTCAGAAAAATATAATGTGGAATTACATAATACATCACTCTTATATATTTACATCTACATATACATCACTCTTATTTAAGTAACCATAAAGAAAAATTATTGGAGAGAACGCGATACTACATAGAAGTGATAAACGACATTAAGCTTGAGCGGTTAAAGCACGCGATGTACCGCGCGATATGCAAATGCACGTGCGCTCCGGAATCTGAAATAATTACGGAGATCGCGAAAAGTTTGACGAAGCGAGCCGCAATTTCCGTAAATCTGTCATTCCAGATTTTTCTCGCTATCATCGCTCGACCGTGCCTCGCGGCTTGCACGCGCGCGCGAGAACTCGCACCGGTGCGTCGCCGCTCCGCACTTTCGACGCACACACGCGCTCGATAATTGAGTCACAAGTTAGCGGTCGGCGCGACAAATGATGTATTGGCCGGCCGATTCGTTTTCACCAGATATCAGCTATAGTAAATGTACGACTTCTTGCTGCCGCCACCACCGCAGCCCCGCCGCGTAATTTCGCGCGTAAATGACGACAAGGCGATTTATTAACGGCCGGTCATGCGTGATTGCCAACTCGGCGTGTCACTTTCACGCGAAACGCAATAATTATGCTAAAAGACGAGTCGACCGTTCGTTGAATTATTGACGGATAATCCAGATGTGATAATGATACGACACGACGTTAATCCGCTCCTGCGAGCACATACGGCGGTTCCATAAACGCGCGATGATGATGATGATTTACAATCCGATCGCGCATGTTCTATCGGGAACACTTGTGGTTTCCGTATTTCTCTATTTGAGCTCTTTGCTCGTCGAAGTCGCACGTGCGGAACGGCATGCATAAACATACCGCGCGACGATGAATGCGCCGGGCACGCGAGCGATGCATACATACCTCGCGACGTGCGTGTTAGTTATTCAAATTCTAGACAAACGTCCGGTTGCTCGCGCGAGAGGCTATTAGCTCTAACGTTACCATTAAATACCTTTTCGCAGCTTTCAGCTTATCCGCCTCTCTCGCGCGAGCGTATGCGGGCGCACGTACCTGCCCCGATAATTGAGGTATGAATTTAGTGCCGAAGTGACAAATGATGTATCGTCGATCCGATACATGTATCAGTTCGACGACTCGTTTCTCTCTCCAGATATCAACCGTAGGAGATGTATGACTCTCTACGAGTTGCACACATTCGCGAACTGGAAATAGCACGTCGGTAATACATGAAGGATTGATAAAACGCAATTACGAGGCTCATCGCAATCTTTTCGCGGCCGGCGATCATTGTACCGATACTCCCGTCTCGCTTTATTAATCGCAATGAACGTATTTTTGAGCGATAATCGCGCGGCCGAGCTAGAGTTAATTCCGAAGAAGAAGCGTAGCTGTGCGAAATGTACTGGTCGTGCAGAGGCGTATCTACGGAAAATAGCTCCTATGGCAAGCACTGAAATTGCGCCCCTGTCCAAACACACATATGACACATCTTTTAACTTACCATAATATCAGCTCAAAAATACAAATCAAGCTTTTTAATCTTTTTAAATTTAGGTAGCAACTTGTTAGACTGCTGTTTTAGCTTTTATATGCATTAATGTCTACCGTGATTGAGGAAGGACGTTGGGTCGTACCAGGTTAATAAAAATTGCGCCCCCCTTCAAGTGGCGCCCAGGGCATGTGCCATACTTGCCATACCCTAGATACGTCTCTGTGGCCGTGTTATACCTGATGGGTTTTAACGATCGCTGTACATTCGAATGTACGAAATACGCGCGGTAGACAGTGATTACCGCGGAACCTATCATTTGTCATCTCTCGCGCAAAGCCTCGCTCTTCCGCCTGGCGGCCGCTCGAATCTCACAGAGAAGGGCTACGCATGAATGCACCGCGCTAGACACGCTACACGCGTGTTGCGATAACGAAAACGCTAGTTTCGCGCGCGCGCAACGTGACAAATGATCCGTACGCCGGGCGATTCCAACTTAATAAATAATAAATCAGACCGAAGCGGCGCGAATACGTTTTGTACCGTGGCGTGACTCCTGCCATGTAATATCTGACTCCCGCAGAAGTTGTATTACAGCGCTAACCGCTAGTAAAACAAATTATGCTTTCTTGCGTGTGCGAGATAATGGCGGGCAATTACGTCGAAATAAAACTTTTGTTTTTACCCGATGGTGAGCGTAAGTGGCATGTATTTATGCGCTCTTGTGTCGCGAGGAAATTAATTTTAGCAACGTGATACAAACGCTCGCCTCGATGTCTTCTTTTTTCAATGTAGGGAGAGTGACGTACGTTGTACGAATGAATGCGTAGATATTAGGGGGACCGGAAAGTATAATGTCGTTTTTTCACCAATCACCAATCTTGTGAAGATGTTCTTGTACCAAGTGGACCAAGAAACACCAAGTCTGTTTGCCAAATCTTGGATGGTTACACGCGGGCCACTATCCAGAATACGCAGAGTGTCGTCATCCAATACAACGGGCCTTCCTGAACGAGGCATGTCTGGCAAGTCGAAATTTCCCGCACGAAATTTAGCGAACCATCATTGACATTTACGAACGTCTATTGATTTGGATAAACACTACAAATGTTTCTGCAGACTGTGGTTATCACGATGAAACTCGTATAGCACAGTATGCCTAATATGTTCTTCATTGAATTCTCTGTTCGCCATTGCAGCCAAGAACGTCCAAATGAATACAATGAAATTAACAACGTAAAGTATCAAGTAGTTCTACTTTAAACACATTAGTGTCGACAGTGTTGTCACTCATGTAAATAAAATATACTTGAAGGCAACTAAACATCGAAAACTTGCGACATTACTTTCTGATCCCCCTAATATATTGTAGACAGCCTTCGGTTACAAATTGTCACAAACCTACCAATATTGGTCGCGATAATTTCTATTTCTGCGTGTTCAACATTGGGAAAGGATCTTAATCACTCCGTGATCGCGCGCTCACATATTCCAAATGCACGCAGGTGCGAGACTGCCGGCACGCATACCATGCGTGTACACGATCAGTCAGCCACGAATTTAGCACGCGAGGCGACAAATGATACGTCGATCGGCCGATTCGGTTCCAACTGATAGGAGATTGGTAATGGGTAGGCTGCCTAGCTTGCGAGTTCTACATGATTTGCCACGGCCAAATGCGTAGAATGTTACCGTTGTATACGCCCGAACAATTTTACACGGCAGATAATAATAGCTATTATTTGAAAATGCAAATTTCAGGTCCGGGACGGTGTACACGGCACGCGTTGTAGGAGTACTGTTTTAGATAAGTGTAAATGTACCACAAGATAGAATATTATGTCGCCGGAAAAGGAAAGGAACGAAAATGCACGTTGCATCCATAAATCACGGGTAAGGTACTCCGGCTAATGTATATATGGCTTTTGTAAACATCGTAAAATTTTCACACTGAAAATGCTTCACCGACCGTGTCAGTGTGATTTAGTAACGTAATGGTATACTTCTCACAAAATCTCCAAGCGTACTCGTGTCAATTAAGAATATAAATTATCTTATTTTCGTATAAATAAATTTAACGGAACTCCTACATTATCGCCTTTAAGATATTCAATAGCATTGGGCCATTAATGAGTGTTCGAGCTCGCTTAATTTACAACCAGATCACTACTGGATCGCTATCAAAACTGATTTTGCATAAGATGCTTAAATAAAATGGCGTATAAAAGTTTGCGTTGCCAATTCGCGTCTTGTTACACCATCCGAAATTAATCGGACCATCGCGAAACCGGTTCGCGTTCCGTTCGTATGTCAATTTCTTAAAATCTCCCGACGCTAATGTTACTCGTACACGCGCAGCTGCGATACCGCACGCACGCACGCACGCACACACATACGCGTACGCGCGCGTTCGATAATTGAGCCGCAACTTTAGCGTGCGTGGCGCGACAAATGATGCATCGACCGGTCGATTCGTTTCCCCCAGATAGCAGATCTATTCGATGTACGACTCCGCGGTTTGCGCTCCATCGTATACGGAGCTTCGTCCCGCAATATCGTACATGTGTATGCGCGCATCCAGCAGGTGCATGCCGTCGCACTTTCACGCGGATGCGCGCGCAAACGGACACTATTAAATCGGGCGCTTGTCAACTCGCGAAAACTAACTGCCCGCATCTCGCATCTGCATACTATCGAGATACGTTCCGCAGCGGCGCCTCTCAATTTGCTGTTCTGAGTTAGAGCTGCTCGTGCATTTCCATCCTTATGTATCCAGATGCTTACATACATATGCGTTTCAATGATTGTTTCAACGTGTCAAGATATTGATGATAACGATGCAAATTAACATGCAAAGAGGGCACTCATTAATTCTGCTCCGAGATTTTAAGAAAGCGGTCCCTCAATTAAAATTAAACGAAGTTTGTCGAGATGAAAATTAAATGCGAGCCTTAATTGGCAAAATTATAAAGTTATGACAATGAATTATTAATATGAAACGATTCTCATGAATGCACTCATTATTATCGCATACAATGAAATAAAATAAAGTCTGCAATACGGTATTTCTCATGTCGTAAAATATTTAAACAAACGATTGTTTAACAAGGTAAAAATATAATGCATATCTATGTTCATTGTGTTTCATTATCAATATTCCGACTGAAATAAAACCACGAAAAATCGTTATAGACGTGTAACGTCTAAGATGATAATATCAAACAATAAAGAAGTTAAGTCACATTCACGTCGAAATTGTGGTCGAAAATATGGCGTGGTGCTTTTAGCAGAAATACGATGCCTACGAAGTCTTGAATATTGCCAGATTGTATTTCTTTATTTTGATATGTTATGTCTCATGCTTATTCGTATTAATATCCAGAACCTAATAAAAACGTAAGTAGGTGGAAAAACATGATAGAAATTGTGAAAGTGGAACGATCGCAAATTAACATTTCCACTTATCCTACTTTCAATCGGTTTAGCGTAACGAATGAAAAGTAATAATGATTATAAAAACGATAGTGGGTTATAACTTATTGTAACGACAGTAGTAAGTTTGGAGATTAATATTGCCGGAAGACTTGATAATTGGTTTTACGCTCTATGTTACTCGATACCGCGCACTAGAATATCAGTGCTATTTACTACATAATGTTCACAAGAAACGAGTTTTTCGCAATCTGCGAAGTCCGCTGATCGAAAATTCTAAAAGAGACGACTCATGTGACGCGGAATTATCGTGTACTTTGAGCAGCAAGCGCAAGTTAATGACAACACGTAAACACGTCGCGGCAAAATCTATAAAATAGCTATAATGATAGTAATGCCGTTATTGTTATTATTGAATATTGCTCGATCGTAAAGTCGACCAATTTATAGAATGCCGTGAGGCCGATCGCGCGGAGGTCGTTTAACCCTCGCGCGAAGAGGAGCGAGTCGAGAAGCGAAGGACGTCTCGTTGTATATTCGCGCCGTTAAGATAACCAGCCGATCGTCAGGTCGAAAACTTATCGCACGCGTACCGTGTACTATCCCCCATCGTTCTCTAGTCTCGCAGATATATCTGGCCGCGAGAAACTCGTCCCGTGCTCGTGGCCGTCGTTTCTCAATGGCGTAATTTACTTAAAAAGAACGTGGATACATTTTATTCTTTCACGACCGACAATACTGTGCCATAAATTATTAAGGATTGCTGGGAAAAGTGTAGATCTATTCGCATTAAAACGATCTAACTTATTAAGAAGTGATATAAATACTACGTAATGATAATTATATGAAAATAGAACTTCCGTGAATAAATAGATAGAAATAAATAATTTTTTTTGGTAACTATTAAGTACTATTTTGAAGAAAAGTAGATCTTGTTTCATGTAGTCTTTAAGAACTTTATATCATATTATATTTTAGACATTATAGATTTTAGTAATTTAATTAGCATAATTAATTTCCTGAAAAGCGCATTATATAGCGTTCTTTTCGCGAAATATATTATAACAATTTGTACAAATCACAGTAACATATCACGGACACGCATGTAATACGTGCACGAAGTGCATCAGCATAAACGGCACATATCTCAGCCCTCCACTAAGGTTTCCTCTACGTAAATCTTTCTTGCGGCACGGCTATGCCACATAAAAATATCGGTTGCCTCCCGAAGCGATCAATCGCTTTTGCTGCGGATCTCGAGATCTTCCTCCACTACCAAAGTCGGCCATCTTTTTCGGCCCTTTCTTCAACTCCGTCCGCGACTCCCCGGGCGACGTAATCAGGTAATTCCCGTACATTTATTACCGCGTCGCCCAGAGAACACATCGGACCAGCTGCCTAAGGTTTATCGTGGTTGGCAGGTGTAGTTTTCTCCCTAATGCGCAAAACCATCAAGTGTCACGATCGTCGCGCATTTCAGCGACCACCACAAAGACTTCGCACCGGGATTGCTGTGCCGGTTGCGCAAGTCTCACATCGAATCTCGCGAATCGTCGTCCTTGTCGCAAAAAGATGGCATAATACATTTGTATAGAAATTATATAATTATTACAGGAACTCAATACGGCATGAACGGTGCAGAAGTCAGCTCGTTTTCGCGACGAAAGAAGGGTTCCTTGTAGCTGATGTATCTGGTCAGCCGTCTTCAGAATGGTTTTTGTGGCGAGGTAAACGATTGCCCGTGCACATCCATTAAGTAATGCGCTCGATTTCTTTAACTTGTCGCGTTGAGAAGTGAAGTTTCTTCGACTCTCCGAGTGCCCTTCGCGGCCTGAACCCCTTTCCAGACCCTTTCGCAGCGCGAGAACTCGTTCACATACATTTTCGTTTTCGTCGCTTCTTTGTGTCTTCGCCGCTCGTTGTTGCTGGTCTTCGCTCTCGATCTTCGGCGCGGTATGTTTATACATCGCTTTTTACTCGCGAGCTTCAACTGAACACGTGTCGCGATGAATGCGCGCGTGTTCAGTTGGGCTTAAGAAGCGCGCTAATGGTGGCAACATAAGGATATTAAGGGAAAGATGGGATTAACTGCACGCCTGAGGAATGCACCTGGACTTTTAAGGTTGAAATTGAAGTGTCGATTCGGTCCACGAAACGTTTTACGAATATAGGAATGTCTGTTTTTGTAAGATCCTTAAAATCTCGATAAAGGATTGCGCAAAATTATTATATATATAGTAATGTATATTAAAATTGATGAAGTAGTTGGGTATATTTATTATTGATTTTAATTTTTCTCTTGTAATGTAAATTGTTAAATTGTGCAATTTTTATTTTTTATTTGAAAATTATTACAATAGACGTTTATAATAGAGGCTTAACAAACTTTATCAAAATCAGCTTTAGATGATTAATTTGGATAGACAT
Source organism: Aphaenogaster ashmeadi (assembly GCA_003063805.1). NCBI lineage: Eukaryota > Metazoa > Arthropoda > Insecta > Hymenoptera > Formicidae > Aphaenogaster > Aphaenogaster ashmeadi. Next base: position 387,626 of record NJRQ01000056.1, on the reverse strand, counting down.
TTCCCCGTGTGAGAAAAATAGGAAGAGTAAATCACCCTTGATCTATGTAAAGTCTGGCAATGGCAAGAACTGCGTGTTTCGTAATCGCGGTAAATAGCACTTCGTGCAGGCGAGTTTCATGCGGCCAACAATGGCATCGCCATTTTAAACCTTAGGCTATTCGTTGTACTCGCACCAGGTCGCCGCGTTCACGGGAGGTAATCCGGGTATTTTAGATATCGCTAAGTAGATTCTCACGTACGTTTCTCCTTGAGATAATTGGAGTCATTTGCGCGATGGGAGTGCGATAATAGTTTTCGCGAACTATTAACAGACCACGTAAAAATCTTAAAAAGAAACATAGGTGTATATCTGTGTAAACACAGATGCATTGATAAAAATATTACCTTGTGCGATAATCTGGATAAAGATATTCTATTTCCGATACAAGAATTGTGGGAAATAAAATTTGGAACATTTCGGTATATTCCGTTCAGAGAATCGTTCACGTACATTAATACAATTGCCGTGGGATTAACCCCCGATGCGAACACGATCGACCTTTGGGCAACTAGACGAGACGAACGGCATCCTCCGTTGCAAGAGGTGTGTCATTACATACAATGCTAACTGCGCGTGCCTAATAGCACCGCGACTAGGATTGTACTCGTACTGCAATGCTCACCCGGAGCTCGTTCCCGTAAAATCGATGTCAGGGTCGAGCGCACGAACGATGTTACTTAACTCGTTAAAGATACATCTCCTTCCGTGAATCCAGATAATTGAAAAAATCTAAGTTTTTTAAAAGTACTCTAAATATCATACCTAAATTTCTTAACGTTTCTTTAGCAGTTTTCGATGGTCCATAATAATTTACGAGATGATGTTTATAGATCATTTCTTATCGGAAGAGAAAACGATTTAATAAGAGGCATGAAACCGGGCAATGCATTCATAATGAGAGACGTAATGCAATTAGTAATAATAATGATAATTTTCCACGAGAGAAAAGAGAATGAGCGTAACGATTATAATGATATCCTTAATTGAAATCTGAGGCACAAGCGTCCCATAAGTACAGAGGAAATACGATAATGCGAAGAACAATTAACAAAGGTGGAGGAGAGATACGGCGGTAACTGACGAACGGTAACGAGAACGGAAAAAGCAAGTAATACGTTATATAGCTCACGTGGAACTCTTTACATCGTAACGTACGAGCGATTAGCCGGCTCCGCGCGGACCGATTCGGATCCGCCTTTCGATTTCCACGGACGTAGCATTTGAGATTGGGGCGCGGCGGCGGCCTTTATGCGGCCGCGCGCCATAGTAAATCTCGGGCAGAGACGGCAAATAGCGCCGAGGGACCAAGTTCAAATTCCCCGGTGGAAGAATCGCGGAAAATTCGACTAACTTGGCACTCGGATGCGGAAAGGGCGGAGTCAAACCGGCTGCGGAGTTCGTCTAATTTATATCCGGCGTCCCGGCGCCCCGTTTCCGCGTCCCGTTCCGCGCGGACCTGCGGAATAGCGCCGGCGGATTAAACTCCCTCAAGTTTCGACCTGTACACGCGCCTGTAAATAATATTCGATAAGATATTGGATGTGAGGCGCGGCAGCCGCGGTACGAAGTGTCCGAGAGAGCGATGTGATATATAGAACTTCTGTAGAAACTCGCGTCATGAAGTCGCGCGAAGTACGCGCCATAAAAACGACCGGGGAAGAACCGCGTGGCCGCTATAAATCGTTCGTGTAAAGTTCATTGGTGTGATTTATCTGACAGTAAAATCTGCCTTGATCAATTGAGTTAATACATCGTCTAGTGATAAGACTCGCCGCCGTAGTTATATTATTACAATGCATCATTCGAATGTTTGCAAGACTTTATAGACTTCTGGTGTTCATAAATTAACGTCAGTTAGGTCAATGGTGGAGAAAAATAAGTCAAATTTAAAATTTTTACATGAGGAAGCCTTCTTACGAAATAGCCAAAAGAATTCATCGGAGAAACATATTGCAAGGAAGGAATAAAGCGTTTTATGTGTTCTTTAATGTCTCTTTTCGTACACACACCGAGTTGACCGGGTAATGCGAGCTGCAAGGATAAACGTATACTTCCTGCAGCCAGATTTACGATATGATTCTAATAATTCTGTCGCGAGGCATAAAAGTACCACGGTATAAGGTTAAAGCAAGTCCTGGGAGTGCATCGCTTTCTGAACTGACGATAAAAGCAGACTTTCGAGATTGAGATGGTCGCGCGGAAGCCGCAAAGGGAAAGACGTTGTCGGCTCGTAGAAAAGAACAATTTTATTGGCGTATTGGCACGGATCCAGCGAGAAGCAAATAAAACACCGTCGTGATTCCCGGCAGAACGGAGACATACAACAGCGCAGCACCGAGCACGAGAGCCGACTTTAAAGCGCAATTTAAACGTCGCAACTGAATTTTTTTATCGCGCCATCAAAGGTCCCATGTTCTGCTTTCTCGACGTGGAAGAAAAAAGTCTTTCAATCTCCTGCGAATAATTGTGTAGATGTTCTTGCTCTGTTATTTTTACAGAAGTTGCAAAGACTATTGTCCCGACTAAATCGAACATGAAACGTTAACTTTGAAAAAGAAAGGTTTCCTTTGTATTTAATATTTTAGGAACACATATTACATACTACGCGGTGTATAGTAGGTCATGCCAGCACCGTAGCCTAAGAGATGATATAAGGATCCATTAACCCACGCTGATGCATCCAACATAATAATCAGGTCGTATGTGCATTAATTACTATCACGTTTCTATTCATCCCCCAGCTGTTACGAGACCGCACTTCCATTAAGAAACTATGCCTCGAGTGCACTCTCTCCTCTGTAAAATGCATGCAAATGAGCTCATCATAGATTCGGAGATGATAAGCTTCTGTTACGAAAAAGATTAGTATGCCAAGAGCTAATTAATTTTATTGCTTGTTTTATCTTCTAAATAACATTCTATGATTTATTTGTTTTTGTTAGGTATGTTAGATATACTTTTAGATACATTTTGTTTTATTCAAATATTACATGGAAGATCTATATAATCGCATTTATAACAATGTTATTTTTAAGGTCAGATATTGGTCAAAGTATATTACTTTTTCGAAAATTTATAATATACTTCGAGCGAACACGTGCGTTCGAGCTATATGGGATGAATCAAATTACGGGATGAGTACATCCTCAAGCTAGACGCCAGAGGTCGGTGAGGTCAACCTTCGGCACTCGTGGGCTTCTTAAGAACCGACAATGAGTGCCCGAAGGCGCTAAGAAACCTCCTCCCGCCACTCGTTGTTAAAGAAATTGTCTTGGCTCGTCCTGGACCCGGAGATGTACTCGACCACTTGAGCATGGCATTTGTTCCCGAGACGCGCCAGTCGAGATCGTCTCTCTGCTCCATCTGGACGTTAACAAATGACATCTTCCTGCGCGTTCATCTTTTAACTGTGTCACAAGCTGAAGAAATTCGCTTAAATTGAGGGACTTAAACTAAGGAGACAGATTGCGTCGAGTAAACTTATTGCGAGGAGGTAGCTCTATGCACTCGTGTAGTATACAACGATCCTTTCTCTTCAATATTTTCTCCATGATCTTCACGATAAGATGCCTTTTAATCATATATCACGTTATACTACATCACATATTATAATCAATTTGAAAGATTTATTAAGGTAGTATTCTTTTTAAATGAGTATAATTTCTTAAAATATGGATATCTCTCTCTCTCTCTCTCTCTCTCTCTCTCTCTCTCTCTCGCGATTATAAATATTTAACGCTAGAGTGCTAAGTGCTATTCTATGCAAACATATTTCAGGGATTATGCGCCGTGGTGCAAAATGTGAAAGCGGCGTTGCTAAGTAAGCTCATAATCATCGCGTCGCATTAGGCTCTATTTTCGGCGCTAATTTCTCTGCCGCAGCCTTTCGGTGAGGCTCCGTGCAGCGCAGCCTGGCCCACGATATGTTCCAGGGCGGCTCTTCCTTTTTCGCGTTCCTTCGTCTTCCCGTCCGGCTTGATAAATTCACCCGATGATCGAGAGGCGTGACTAACTGGTAGACGTCCGGCGAACACGCGCAGTGACTTTGGCACGGGCACCGGGCCCTCTAATTAGACATTTGGTCGATGGCCGCGAAGAGAATGGTTTGTGGTAGGATAATTTTTCTACGCAATCTATTTTATGAGGCAATCCATAATCCTTTAACAACTTTGCGCAGTAACAATGACTTTAATTGGCTGGTGATTCCACCGCGTATCAAAAACGACGTCGCTAATTGTCAACGCAACGATATGTATATTTATTAAACAGTGATTTATTGAATCATCGCGCAGCTTCCACAAATTGAATCAAGTTGCATTCCGATGAACTTTTACATATGTTTACCTGAATATATCATTATCAATATTTAGTACAAATCGAGATTGCGTCAATATATCAATACTTATATTACAGTTTCTCAAAAATATGTGTATGTTGTAATGAATTTTTTAAAACTATTTATTGATGTATATAGATTCTGATTATACACACATTTCCAGTGGGCAGATATTAGCGACTAGATTTACTTATAATTAACTGACTATATTTCCTTTTTAATTCTTTACAAGAAAAGGCTTTTTTAATGATAATGCTGGGTGGATACTAAGTATCATCCTTGATAATAGTCTGCAAAACGCATAGCTTATTTACGTAATACGTGATAACTTTATAACCGCGCTGTTATTTTATCCATGATATCCTCTCTCTTCCTCTCTAAAAGCTGGCACGCGATCGCACCGCACCTTTTTCTTTGCACCTCCCTCGGGCGTCGACCGTTCGAACTTCGGGGCGTTACGCAATTAATTAGACTGCGGCGGATCTTCGATTTAGCGTCTATGCCGACAAAAGACGTACTCGCGCTCTGTGTGCGAACGGCCCCGCAAGCCCGATAAATGCCGAGACGGTCCGTTCTCCCTCGCCTTTGATGCCGACGGATTTGCGGCTCTATTTTGCATTCCACGTGGTCTGCCACGCGGCAGCGCTTTCCCTCTTCCCCGTCCTTTCTCTTTTCCCTTTTCTTCTCATCCGTCTTTAGAGAATTAAAACGAGTCTACGGCGATGGCGACGGCAGTGACGACACGCGGACGCATTGTCGAGCGTTGCACTGCCGGGCAATTAGTTCTAGCCTTTGCCACGAATGTATACCTCACCTCCCGTCTTTCTCTCTCTGTTGATCGAAGCAGTCGCTACACGATCTCTCTCAGGCTCTATCTAGATCGTGCAGCGTGGAAAATCAAGCGCCGAGAAACCTAGACGAGTCGGATTTGCTAGTCCGTTACGTCCGTGGCATTTCACCCGGCGTCTCCTCTTACCGGTCCCGGCGACGCGTCGCGTCGTGCCCGGCCAAGAAATCCCGCGTGCTCCCAGAAGCCGACCCGACGCAGCCGGCAGGAAATAGACTCGTGGACCGCGTGGTGTCTACGGCGCCCGACGAAATTAGAGTCCACGCGGATTCGCGACACGTATTTTTGGCTCGGCGCGCGACCGCCTCTATCTCGGTCGGGTCCTCAGCCATCGGCAGACACGCCGATACCTTGTATACGAATGCGTGCGGGATTTCAAACGCGACGAGGATACGCGAGCGTGCTCGCAACAACGAACGACGCGAATAATTTTACATTGCGCGAGAGCAATTAATCGAACTGGAAGCCAAAACTGATGAATCAATTTGCACGTTTATGTCAAATTATTTTAGAGAGGTATAATGTCTTATAATCAGTTTGAAATAATTGAAACGTAAATATAGCAGACCTCTTTTTTCCTTGCTCCTAGAAGCACATTTAAATTTAAGTAATGTGATAAGTACAATCGATGTGACTGTTACGATTTTCTGTATGGATACGATTGTTTAAGAGAAAAGAAGTGTATATTGTGCCGGAACTTGTGCAAGTTTAAATTTTAACTTCATCCACGGACAGTAGGTTGGAACTTAAACTTACCGTCCACAAGTTTTTCCATAATTCTCTCCTTCTCGCAGATCCCACATTGTCGTCGAACCGAGTTCGCTTTTAAACTTTGTCTATTTTCGCGAATTCTTCCGTAACTTCTTTCGCGACCGTATTTCGCAGGTGTATAAAATTCACGCGCAAATTCCGCGCCATACGTGGCTATTATGCCGCGCCGACACGCGGCGAAGTTCCATTTTCACTGAACTGGCGATGATAAATCCGGCTGGGATGAATCGCAGCCGGAGATTATTGGCCGCGAATGTTGCGGGAGCCAGCGCTTTTTCTAATTACGAGATAAGGTGTATCATGATACGTTTTTTGTATTCGCGTTGGCAACCGATTTTCGCGAGAGAATTCGAATTACGACGGCGGAAAATATGAGCCGCACGGTAAAAATACCGGCGGTTCGGGGCGCTATTAAGTATAAATTACATGTCACCGGGAAAAATAGGACCAACGGGAAAGCTGAAGGTGCGATCGGCTGGAAATACGATTCCCCGCTTAGCGGTGTTCCCACAAAATTTACGGTCGGCGTAATAGATATTGGAACTGCGGATTCCTTATTACGTGTGCTGCCGTTAGATGAAAGATAATGATGATTCCTAGCCGCGAACTCTGGCACCATATAGAACCGTTTTCCCTTATGCAATGTGCACAGCACGTCTTGTTTCGCGCGCGATATATTGAGTGTAATAGATTTCATTTCAATATCGTGTATGACAACCGCCTATTTGTCTATAATTACATCGCTGATTAACGAATTGCACAATTGAACTTTTGCTGCTTTATCTTATCGCAATATCCTGAAATTATTATTTCTCATCGTAATTTTGTTAATGACATAGGTCGTAGAGAGAAAGCTACATGCTAATATCGTTGTAAATGCAGAAATAAGCAAATAAGTCAGTCTCTCGTAAATAATTAGATAAGCGAGCATGTGGGACTTCAATAAAATGTCTTTCATCAGCGAATAAACGAGCCTCATTCTAATTCCCGCATCATATGAACGGCAATTACGAAAACATCGTAAATATGAACGAAAATATTAAGATGCTTGTGAAAGATGTTTGGCGAATAGCACATTTAACGATCGGGGATTTTTTTTTATTACTTTTATGAGATGTACTTTTTTTTCGATATTATAAAACATATATGTAAATGTCTTGGCATATACTGAAAGAACATGTACAAGTTTGACTGAGGATCCAAGCGTAGCAATCTAGCAATCTTAAATCGAAAGATACCATCGACGTTTCATCTTTCTCATCGTATGTTGCATTCGAGATAAAGTTCCGGCACGTTACTATCTTCCCCCGCAACGTACGATCGTTCGAAGATTCTGTCAATCGACTTAATAGAAAGTTCCACACGCACGTTCCCTTGCCTTTGCCAATCAACTCGCAATTCCTCGGAATTCACGAAACAAGAAGAAGAGGAAGAGGTCGACATCACGGTGGCGCCAATGCGTCGATGCATGCATGCACGCACGCACCTATACCGTCGGCCGCGAGTCCGCATTGCATCGCGTTGCATTGACTTAATGAGAATGCCAGCGAGTGAGAAAAAGAGAAAGAGAGAGAGAGAGAGGGAGATGAGTACATACACGGTGGCCGTTAGAGCGGCGGGCACGCGGTTCAAAGGGCGGCGAACGATTTCTCGTTACGATCGAGAGCCGCGCGAAATGTATTATTTATTTGTGGTCTCGGCGATTCTCGCGAGCGAGTCTCGGCATGTCGGGTTTGCGAGAGAAACATCCCCTTGTGTGCTATAAAGGTACAGAGGTAGGGCCTTGTTTGCAGGCACTACACCTCGTATGTACTCGCGATGTACTCGCAAAGAGAATCCGCGAACGGTACCGGGGCCGCCTTTCTTGCTGTTGGGCCCGTAAAGTGCGAGCCTTCTTTATGCCCGGAGGCCATCATTCCTGTTCGTGCGACGAATGCCCTGATTGCGTTTCGCCGGCGCGCCGGCCGTTTGTACAGGAATGACAAATACGCGAGCGCTTTTATTAATTAACCGGCGCGCGAGCGGTAACGCATTAATTATTACACTGATTTGTTTTCATATTTATATGGAAATAAAAACTAACGCTACCGAATGTAATTGTCGTAAATAAACATTTTAAATGTAACTGCCCATTCGCGTGAATATCATTCGTTTAATATAGCGAATAAATATTGCACAAACAGAGTAATCATATCATTCAATATTTTTCATTTATTACGCGAGCCTGGAGGGCTGATTATGCTGCTCGGTTGTGTACGCAGTCGTAATGTACATCGCGAGATCCCATAACTATTTGTCATGAGCGCGATAAGAAATTGCTCGCCTATTTTCACGTGCGGCCGTCGACGACGTGTATCGGATATCTCCTAGTTCTCGAGCGCCGCCGTAACTCTGTCGCCATTACACGCGATGCATCTACTCGGCGCTTTAAACAAGCACGGCATAGTGCGCGATCCTTCATCGCGCGTCGCAGTCACTAAACTTTTCTACCGGCGTGATATCCCCGCGAGCTCGCTCGCAAAAGAACGGCCGGGGTATGCCCCCGACGTGCAATCCTAATAAACCAAGCCGACGGAACCAGTCCTGCGCGGTGGTTGGCGGGTTCGGAGGGAAGAAACGCCGTGTCGGCGACCCGCTCTCGCTCGTCTACACCAGGATCACCCGACCGCGGAAGTGGACGACCTCGTCGACGGCCTACTGACGCCGATGCGCACTGCCGTGCGGAAGCGGTCGCGTGCACTCGTACTCTAGCTTCGCCCAACCGGCCGTACGTGCGGTTGACATTTAAATACATTATCATAACAATGCGCGCGGGTGCATGTTAAGTTAATATCATCATACCTTTTCTCCTTCGCCGACGACCGCCGCAGCATACGCGAAACGGTAGTCCTTCGCCGAGGAGCGAAAGGACAGGACGCGATTCCCCTCCTTGCGCTCGCGCGGCTCGCTCGCCGCTTATGATGCACTTCTTTTTTTTTCCTTCTCGAAGCACACGCACTCGCGACGCCTCGGGGATGGCGCAGGTAATATATCTCCCTTGCCGCCAACGACGATTTGTTCCCATCGCGGGGAATAATCGAACGCGATTGCAATCCTACGGACCAAGTTTGTAATGTCCTCCGATGCAAATGTTTATGGGTATCGATCAGCGTCTCGCCGTATATGTTGCTTTTTATTTTATTATTTGCAGCGGTCTCTTCGCGGATGATCTTTATTGTTCGGATTGCTTTATCAAATTTGTGAATATGTGTTTGAATATATGTCAAATCTGTGGTATGTCTTGAATTAAAAATCAATTCATAAAGAATGCAATAATTATCACTCCGAGATATCTCCATTTAAATTCCCATTGAACAGCAGAATACCTCTGTCGGGAAATCTCTCTTCCGCTTGTTACAAGTAGATACATCCAGTAGCTAGATATGTATCTCAGACATTTTATGATAGTATGCGCAAACCCTATTTCCGAAGAGCGTAATAAATTATTAAACATATTTGCTATCAACATTTAGTCCTCGCGATCTTTTTGCTTTAATTCACTCGGTGCGTTTTAGATTTGTCATCCGCAACAAGAGCCGCGCGCGATTCTTCCGCCGGTCGGCAAAAGAATTCACGGGCTAGTACGACGCCAGAACTGTCTTAACCCTGTGAGATCCAGGACGAGGCAGAAAGGTGCAGGACTGGCGTAGGGAATAGGACAAAGAGAAACGTATACGAGCGTACAAGCGTCTTGTAGCTGGACAAGCTCGGACGACCGCAGCGGCATGCGTCACAAAGAGACCGCAAACAACCGCGGTAAGAAGAGATTTTTAGTGCTCGACGAGAGACGAGAGAGGAAATACGAGAGGGAGAGAGACGAAGTGGAGAGGGCGGCAGTAGATCTATAGAGAATATATTGATATTTATTTACGACTGGTAATAATAATTGATCTTAGGGATGCGTCTCTACGGGGTCTCCAATGGCGTCCCCCCACGCTTGGTGAGCTCCGAGCTGGCCCAGGGACTTACGACTTCTTTATTTCGCTCGGTCGTATATCAGCGCCAAAGGATAGGAAGATGCACACTTCACTAAATAAATTTAAATCACCGCTTCAGCTTCTAACCCAGACTTTCTTGCGCAGCGATGTCTTGGAAGATTTAAAGACAGAACTCCTGGTGTGAATAGAGAGAGTGGTCTAATACGTCGATCGTTAATTGTATCGTTAATCGTACATGTCACAAAGATGAGAGAGACAACCAAAAATTTGATCTAAAAATATTAATTAGATTTTTACAAATATTAATGATATAAAGATATTAATTAATATTAATTGGATATAAAATACCTGTAATATTTATAATTTATATTTATGACATTAAATTGCATTATGCGAAATTTTCCAAAATGTACCAGAAAGGGCAGAAAGCAAAATCGGTTATCTAAATAGTATTGTTTTAATTATTATTATTTAATTCTAATGTCTGATAAAACTCACAATATTAGATATTTAATATGTATTTAATATTAGAATATCTAATTAATTTTTTTCTACAGAGAACTTGAAATTGAAAGTAAAAAAATTGACTTCATGCTTGTCTGAATTAATTCAAATATTTCCTGCAATATTTTTATGCTTATACCCTTCGCAAAAAGCAGTCATAGATGGCTGGTGCAAAAAGATGATATTTAGATAGCGGATATCGGTATTTCGCATCGTCGACTTGATGGCTCTCTGGAGTCATATAAAACTGCGTGTCACGATCGCGTTTATTTCGTTCCCCGCGTGAGTACCTATACTCGTGTAATAGTGCCGCTCGTTAGTTGGTTAGAGAGAGCATTAGATTCTTAAACAGCGTCGTTTAATAAATATGTCGATCGTAAACTATTTCGCCTGAGATCATTAAATATCAATATATTACAAAAGAACCCCTCTTCCATCACGAATATACTCTTGTTGCGACTTCGCTTTCCTTTCTTCTCTTTGTTGTTGAGTTCTCTACGCGGCATAATAAATCTGCACCTCGTACGCGTACAAGGTGTTCCAGAAGTCGAATACTATCTTGAACAAATAATATGTACATATAGAAGCAAAATTAAGATAGAGGACATTTTAATACCGGGATATTTTAATGTCGGTACATTTTAATATTGGGAATATATCAATTACTTTTAATCATAGGAAATTGAGATTAAAGCCTTTTGATGAGTTAGAAATGTTCTAGCTTTATACACAGTTTCGAAATTTATATGTGACGATACGATACTTCTTTCAGCGTTTTCCAGAAATGCACGAATTTCTTTTTCAAACTTATTTTCAACATAATTCGATAAATGCATAGAAGATCTCCGGATACGTTTCGCATTTCTCACATTCCCCTTGTAAATTCCTGCAATCTGCAACCTGCAACTTGTTTCTCAGAAATCGCGGAATGCAAAGTAACGATTCCGCGCGAGATACGTAACCGGCGTCAAGGTGGTCGCCGACGTGGTATCGCGAGAGACGAAAATTCTGGACCGGACCCATTTGGTCGCACGGTGGCTCCCATGAATCACGCGGAATCCCTCGCGGACGCGTCCAGGAGGGTCGCGAGATGGACGGGGCGACGTCGGCATACTGCGCCCTGCAGGTCCAGCGGTCTCTCGCGAGAGTTAAAAAGTTTGAAAAGTAATCCTCTCCGCATTAGAGAGTTATGCGCGAATCGCGCGCATCGCGCGCGGACACTGATAAAGCGACGCAACGCGGTGTGACTCGCGGCGCTCTCGCACATAAGTTTCGCCTTGCGATTAATGCCCGTGAGGATGCGCGACGGTACGATTTCTGGGACAGACAGGGAAATAAATTGCCTCGCTTTAATAAAATTCCTTATCTTTGCGCGCAACTTGTCTATGATCTAATCTCGCATGCGCGGAAATAATCGGTGGATAGAAAGTTTATAAGAAATCCATTATTAGCAATGTGGTGTAATTATGAAAAGCCAGGCAAAGTTTGCATTTGTTTTCGGAGAATTTTTTTACGAAAGAATATCAGTTTCCTTGAATATGACGTATAACTGATTTTTATGAGAACGGAACAATTGAGTCGGATATACTTCTCATATTTACTTTACATATTTTGTCGGCATTAATGTCACAAACTAATTTTACCATAAAGAACTTCGAATGAAATACGATTGCTCGAAACATATGCCAAATCGATTTGGCGGTAGTGAAAACGTCGTGAGCCATCTTCTAACCAATTATTCCCAACTTTGGTCTACACTTTCGCAAAAGCGATATCCGCGCTGAGATATTGTTGAGGCGTACCGTATATTTAAACGCCATACTCGCAATGCTTCCTCTCGCCATTAACATATTACATTTTCGCGCCGTCTGGCAAATCGCCTTCGATCCCGCGCTCTTTAACTGCCGAGGCGTCGAAGGCAGCCCTTATATTCCCGGTACCGAGCCGCGCGCACGACTACGTTGTTATTGTAATAAATACCTGTGTACAACCGCGTGTTAAGCCGCGGACCGAGAGGGGGCCGCAATAAAAATATCAATGCCTCGTACCCACTCGCCTCATCTCGCTTGCTACCATCGAGCCCTATTCGGGTCCATCCTCTCTACTTCGGTGAGAGAAAGAAAGAGAGAAAGAGAGAGTAAGAAAGAGAGAGAGAGAGAGAGAGAGAGAGAGCAGGCATTCTCATAAGGCAGATGTACAACGCTGTCGCTGCCGTTGCGGCTGCAGCCATCATGCTGCATCGTCCGACGGCCTAAAGGGGGCAATAAAGAGGTACCGCGCTCGCGCAACGCAAACTCCGACGCACAAATCAAAAAGTAATGGCTAGTTAGTCGCGCTCGACGCGTAAACGCATCTCGTGGATGACCGAGGGCGGATGTTTAACCCCCCATGGCCTGGGCCGATTAGCCGACAAATTGGACGCGCCTGGCCCCCCCCTCCCCCCCTTTGCCGGTCGCACGGGCATCGACGCGAGGAAAGTCGAGTGCCGATGCCGAGAATGTCGATCACCCATAACGGATCTGGGTGTAGGCAATTACGAAGTTTCTTAGGTGTATAGCGCTCGAACTTATTATATCTTAATCGATGAAGCTTCCAAGCGTGAAAGAGGATTGAATATACGTGAATATAGCGGTACACGGCATGATCTTCATCACAATATAACAAGAAAGTTGAGATAACGTTAAAATTGATAAGAAGTATGTCAGATTTAAGCTTCATTAGTTATATATATATATATATGAAATATGTTTTTACTAAATGAATAAATATGTAAGATGTAAAATTATAATTTGCACACATTTGTTTTGTAAGTAAAATAGTAAAACAAAATAACAATGAAGACCTTTACATTACGGTACTCGTGGGATTTCATGCTCTTTCGAATAGAAACGTGCAGCTAATACAGACGTAGTATTCTAGTATACATAATTTTCCTCTGGCAAGTATATGGAAGAGGAATAAACGTAACGCACGAACTTTAACACTTTACCTTTCCATGTACAGCCACAAACGAGTTAATGACCTGTTTCTTTTCTTTCTGTTCTAGGTAAGTACGATCGCATGGCAACGTCTACTGAATGTACAGAAAGCCTTTCCATCGTTCCAGACGTTACACACGTAAGTGCATTGCGGAAACAATGTAATAACGTCCTATCTAAATATCGAATGTATCACTGAAGCAAATACTTTTTTCGTATACACGTACGTTCAAAAGATACAGAAACAGCGCGCTGAATTTTAGATAAATAGATTTATAAGATTTCGTACAAAATACCTTAATTTTCGCCTTGCGAAATATAGCAAATCGTCGATATCGGAAGCCAGAACCGAGGCGCGGTAAAATTTACTCTCCGAGTTTCTCCTGAAGCGTGAACGCGGATTAATGCGACGAAGATTCACACCCCGCCTCGGGCGGCGTTGCGACGACGGGCGGGTAGCTTTTCCTTTTCCTCGTTAGCCTAGCTGATCACGGATGTCAACCATCATCGCCGCATACCGTTGAACTCGCCCCGATAATATTTTCACGGCGTTTATCATACCTGTGTCGCTTCGGTAGCTCCTCGGGCTAACCAAGGTGCCCCGTAGGCGGAGATGCGGCAGCCGGTATGCCGCATCCAACTCGCCAGGTACGCGGCTAAGAGCACGCCGAAGGAAAGAGAAGAAAGAAATAAGGAGGGGAAACCGGGGAAAGGGATGGATACTGCCTACGACGCTTTTACGCTTGTTAACCGTTCCCTCCATGCGAAAAGGGGTAGTCGTATTATCCCCCTGAAGCGCCGTGTTAATTATTTATCGGCCATGTCTCGACCGGGTACGAACGACCTCGACGTGTGACGGGACGACTTCCAGCGGCACGGTGCGGCCGTGTGTCTGTACGTGTATGTGTGGCGAGCAAGACGAGCGTAACACAGTGAGATCTAATCGTGATAGCTAGTGTATTGGTTAAACGTAATTCGTCCCGAAGACAGCCGCAATTGGACGCGTCCGGAAAATAACGAGCGCGCTGCCAGAGGATGAATTAACCATCGCACGCAAGCGGCAAATAGGGTAAAGCGTTGTATTTTCGATAAATATAGTCGTGATCACAAGGCCTTCAGTTCCGTCTTCCGACTCTATCGGAGATGTATCATTACACGTTCACGCGCATGGATCTTTAATGAATACCTAACGAGATAATCGCATGTGAATACATATATCCAAATAACTCGGAAGCTCAATTCAACTTTATCATATTGAAGCGGATATTTAACGTACATCGGGTGATGATATAAGTGAAATATAGGTATAATATGGTAATCGCAGGTTCTGATTGAATTTCTCATTCCACAATTTTAATATCTGATGATGGAAGACAAATCGCGCGAGAAATATTGAATAAGGAATATCCGTTCGCACCGCCGTAGATTAATCTGAAGAAAGCTCTTTCCTTATAATTGCTTGTAAAATGGAAAATGTTTATATCTAAAAAAAACTCCTTTCTCCATATTGCTTAGAAGATCTATAAAAATGATCGTGAAACTGAAATACTCAAAAACACCACAAACAGTTTGCGCTATATTGAAACGCGATGTACGCGAATGAAATATTTACTTGCGCTCGCGGAAACATACTAACCTTAATAGATAAAAATATTTGCGTAGCTGCGAAATCGCGTATTCGATAAATACGTCCATTGTAGCGACCTCGTAAATACGTATATTACGGTCCGTAAAATCGGATAATCGTTTGCCGATATCGAGCGAACGAATACAGTGCGTGATAACATTTTGTCCACGGTCAGCAGATTGGCGATTGGTACACGCTGAGCCATCGTTCCTGCGCCTGCGAAAAACTCACCGCCATTTCCACGGCCGCAATCGAAATCGAAAATTATGCTCGAAACTTTCGACAATGGTCGCTGCGTTTATCGAAACCGCGTGTACCGTCCGTTGTTCGTGATTCGATCCACGCCGCCGTCGTCATTCTAACACTTTATAGGTACCTCACAAACTATATTTCACTTCCGCCGCCAGTAATTTTATGTGCCGGTTGTCCCACCTATCCTCGAGATGCGCGAAGAGCCACGGTCAAGTCAATCCGATATCCAAAGTTTATTACCGGTGATAACCCGTAAATCGCTGTCCATAGGAAACGCGCGTAAGCGATAACACGAAGTCGTACTCTACACTCAATCACTTTGCAAAGGCGAGAAATCGGCACCACCGATTTTGCCGATCCGGCATGCATTCGCTTGCGTTGGTACACGGCGAGATTGCTTTTACATATTTGTAACGTTACGTAACAATAACCTTCCGTTTGCGATATTGCTTGTAGAAATAATCAAACAGCCTGGGAAGATTTCATTATTAATATTAAATTACAACTTCTGTTTTTGATAGTAGAAAGATGCATAACAACGATATCGTATATTTAAAGAGTAGCGCAACAGAGTTAAAATTAAAATAATGAGAATGATGCGGATTGCATTTAAATAAAGCTAAGTTAATAAAATTAATAGCGAATTATCAGCGCTTCAATTGTTAAATGTTCAATGCTAATATTTGCGACGAATAAACATGTAATGAATTAATAGCAGCGAGATGTATTTATTTTAGATTGTTGTAGAATTGATTTGGTTTTACGGTCGGCAGTGTTGGCAAACGAAAATTATTTTACGGCATTCAAGGAGGCTATTTATTCGTCGAATTAATCGCGCGCGAATGGTAAATAGGTACGTTGCGGAAATTTCGCAAAAAAACGAGATAAAGCTGACGCAGGAATAATTAAACGATGGAACTCTCTGGCGGGTTATCGGATTCGATTTGACGAAAAAATATTAAATATTGCTGAATTCCGAACTCGTATTTTTTGTTTGCGCATCTGTATTTGTTTTTAAACGCGTATATTTAAAACCAAAGAGAAGATGATTTTTGATGAACCCTTGATTATCCAAGTTAAAATTTTTCACTGAAACCTTTCCACAAAATTTTCGAAATTCCTATGTATTATTAATCAAATATGAAGGGATAATTTATTTCATCATTTTATCCACAGTTGAACGCAGAGAAGTTAAATATGAAAAATACTCGCTGTTTATTTTCTCTTCTGCGCGATATTTTAAGCATTCGCGTAATTCATTCCGTGTTGTCGGAAACGTGATATGCTCAATACGTCATCGCGCAAGCTTTCCCCACATAGTTTCTAACTATCCGACAAAAAGTTTCGACCCAAATTTATCACTGGTACAATCGCAATCTAGGTAACGGCGCTAACCAAATTAACTCACGTATGCATCGCATTCAATATATCGCACATCCTGAAAAATAATATTTTTTGTTTTTTAATAACGAACGTTTTATTAACAAATTTTATTTTCCAGCATTAATTAGTGAACAGAAACTAACAGCATTAATTATTGAAAAGAAAATAAAAAGTCATGAATTACAAGATTAAACAGTCGCTGCTAGGTTTGATCATTCATTGTCCTTGAGTTTAACGAGCGATTGATATGTCATTGCGGTGGAATATATCCATTGCCGAACCTCGGCGGATTGTAGACGTAATCGATTAGCGTGCAAAGACACTTGACCCGGTTTGCCGACGTCGGCGACTAATGAGTTAGCTGAATTCAACTCGTCCTCGTCGTTCGCCAATCAACCCCGGAGTAAACTGACCGACGACCCCCCTTTCCCCCGATGTCATTGGCTCGCGTGGCTACGAGGGCACGTATGCGTGCAAACGCATACGTGTGCACACGCGCACCGTCTCTGAACTGCTCGCAGGGGGTTGTTTCTGGTCGCGCATAGCGCATAAATTTTCGTGCTCGCATACATGCGTGCACGCACCGTGGCGTTCCTTAACGACGGAAATATATATCGAGGTGATTCCGCGCGCGCAAGAATTTCCGACGAGTGTCGACCGATGCGAGGCGTCGCTCCTGAACACATGTGCGTGCGAATGAATGCGAGGACGGACAAAACAAATCGGCAAAGGCCAGATGGTACATTCGAGATCGATTAAATTCTTATCAAAAGTAACGTGATTACGCACGATCTCTCTGATTTTAATAGCGACGATTTTTGCGAGAAATTCGCGCATAGAAACGAATCTTATTCGTACGTAAATAATTTTTTCGTTTTATGTCAGATCGAGCTTGCTATCGTGAGGTATGCTTATTCTCTCGTACGAGAGATTACGAGAAATAAAAAGATCCTTACGGTTTTTATCGGTCTTTTTTCCAAGGAATACATGCTAAATTCTGATAGAGTTCTGGAATGTCTTATTAAGTCACGGCGCGCGCGCACAAATTGTTTTCTTTCGCATAGGACCATCCAATTAACGAGCAAATTTGCTTTTGAGAAAAATAGACTATGAGTCGCCTGGATGGACAGGGCTTGAATAGCGAAAATAACGAGGGATCGCATGCGCGCGATATCAACTCGAGACTGCTAAACCGTCATAGCTACGTACATACGCGACTGTTTACGGAGGAATTTTCCGACGGACGACGCGCGCATACCGTATCGAATAATTTCGTGCGTTCCACGAATATCTGGGCTGACGAACTTCGCGTCTGACGAACTGACAATAACACGGTGTGCCAATGCAATTTGCACCTGCCGGGGTGCCGTCATGTTGGTCGCTTTCAATAATTCGTGCGCTCGTCGTTGTCGCCGCCGCCGCCGCTGCCAGCAGTCGCGGCACTCTTCGACTCAGCGATCGTCATTACACTAATTAGTCACGATGACTTTCGCGGAGACCGAGCGACCACGACAAACGCGAGAAGCCAACGAATCCTTTCTCTCTCTCTCTCTCTCTATTTCACCTACACAAACGCGCGGTGCATTCACTCTCGCAAACGTACCATGCATTTCTCGCGCAAAAGGATGCGGAGAGAAACGAACGTTTATCTCTTTTCAGTATATATACGTTTCTCTCGACGGTATATTGCATCATTGACGTATCGCCGAGGTATGCGAAAAACGCAGTTTTCTTTTTTAAAAAATCTCGCTTTGTTTCGCGATAGAAATTGAATCTTACGTTTTCTCACGACACAGTAGAAGAGAGAAAGGTTTTTCTTTTTTTTTTTCTAAATCTCGAGCCTCGTCAGCATTACGGGCGCGTTGCTCTCTGATTTCTATGGCCTTAAAATCGCCCGTTTTTTCGTACGCAGCCTCCATCTGAGGTAAGAGAAACCGCGGCGTGCATACCGAATGCATTTCAACGAGATTCCTTTCGCCGAGTTTTACGGGCGCGAAGCGAAAAACAGTAACGAATGTAGCGGTCGGCGCTCCACGGTCTTCTTTGTTCTGTCGGCGGCGCATCTAGATCGAAGCTCGCGTGCGACGTGAATGCCTCCAAAGGATGTTCCGCGAACGATCGCGCGGCTCCAGGTGCATCGCGTTCGTATGCACGTCGGTGCAACCACCTCGAGGGAAATTATCGTCGGTGTGGGGTTGCAGCCCGGCTGCACAGATGGTGCTACCAGTTTCACACAGTGGTTGAGATTCCACGGTTTCTGACTTCCTTCCGAAGGAAAAGCTCGCGAAGCAAAGTGCGACTTTTCCGACGTTCGTTAAGGAAATACGATTGCCACGGTTGCGAATGTATCGCACGATGTAAGCGAGTTTCTCCAGCTGCATGCAGATGCGGAAGTTGATAACATCGCGTAATATTTGTGAAAATTTAAATTTTACTCTTATATCATACGTATTAGCGTTATACATTACAAAAGTTACAAAACACTCCGCATATATTTTTTTAAGAGTTTAAATCCAGTTTAAACTCTTTATAATGCGAGCGTTATAAGATGAAACAGCATCCTGATTGTGACATACATCCTTCTACACCGGCTATTATTTTCTTCCTTCTTATCGTCGTAATCATCGTATGATGTCGCCAGAGAGGAAGAAAATAGGCGACTGGAACATGGCTTTAATGAATTGCACAGCTACTATCAAGTCCCGTTGTATTCACAGTACATGCGTACATGCATACATGGTTGCACTCGAGCATCTTTACACAAAAAAGCCTCGATTTCGTTCCGTTTTTCATAGCATCATGCGTAGCGAGCGAAGTAGACGCTTCGTCCGTCACCTTTCATCTTTTGTTGTTCGCAGCGAGAGAGTACTCTTTCTTTCTCAACCGTCTTACAATTAGGCATAATTACACGGGCGTCAAGTATTTCTAAGAGTATGTCGTGAGAGTGAGTACACGTCGCCGCGGTGATAAATGCAGTCTAAGTTAAGATCTTTTGCTCCTCTGCATGCGATGATTGCTTCTCACACTAAGGAGACATTTCGTGTTGCTATTTTTCGCTCTTGTCATACTTTTTACTGCGTTATACACGAATTGATCTACTTGTCATGACATGGACACTTTTAGGAATTATGCATGACATTTCGGTTAATTCGCATTATATATTATTGAAAAATTAAATACATATAATTCAAAAGAAAATTACTTTTTTATATTATACATACTGTTTATTTCTGCTAAAGGAATTAATTTATAAATAATGCTGCTTTATATAACTAAATTCTCAACATGAGGATTGTATTAATCTGATCTAATATTCTAATATATATTAAATTGATGATAAAAGAAATTGTACGTTTTAAAAAAATATCTTCATTTCTCCAATCTCGCTAGACTATCATTACAAATTCATGACTATTCTTCTCGTAAAATCATGCCTTTTTTGTCTCTTCAACGCTTTCACTTACGATATGCGACTAAAACTGTATGCATGTTAAATTTTGCGTTAAATTTTGTTAACCGCTCACATGGGTTTTCTCTCCTTCTTTAATGCAGTGGGTTTGCAAAGACCTGTGATGAAGTACATCTCCCAGTAGTCGTCGGGGTAGCGCATGGTGAAAGGGGTGGTTTGTCAGCGGAAAAAAGTGAAAAAGGAGAGAGATCGCAGGACGTGAACCTTCGGTTGCGTATGCAGGCCCTGGAAATTATTATAATAAAAGTCTCTCTCTCTCTCCGGACTTTGTTCGCTCGCGATAGCGTTATCCACTTTGTCCAACTGACGCGCGCGTTGCACCTCCATTTGCATTCGTCGTGCGCACGCGAAACCGGAACGTCAGTGGCTAAATAACAATGATGAAACACGTTTCGTCGCTTTGGATTGCCTCTCCATCATCTAACCGATAATAGAAAACGCTGCGTTCTATTTGTCGCCGCGTCTGAACGTTTTATCACTTGCAATATTGCGTTGTTATAATTATTTGAGACAGAATATCGCAGAAAATTACACCAATTACTATAACTATACAATTTTGTTTTACTTCACTATTTGTTCATCGATCTCTTCTTCTCTTACCGGTTGGTCAGAACTCGCCAACAATTACTACACTATTTAACGTGCTTTCTCTCTCTCTCTCTCTCTCTTTCTCTTTCACATAATGGATTCCTAATACCCTCCCTGCTAGGAGCTGTAAATGTTCTCGCAGTTTGGTCATACCTTTCGGTCAAGGTGCGGTATATATGCAGTACGGTTCCACATAGAGGCTCATTGTTTTACCCCTGAATCAATTACATGGCTCGGCTCCCGTCCGATGCTATCTCCCGCCCGGGGAGTGCGCGGTTCGCGTTCGCGTTTGCATTCGCGTTCGCGTTTGCATTCGCGTTCGCGTGTGTCTTCCGTTCTGCTTGGCGAACCTCCGTACTGTGCCTACGTGTATGTACCTACAAATGAACTCGGAGATCCGCGATCTGAACCTGGTAATTGGAACGTTCGGATAAAGCTCGCGGCCCATCCGTCCGTCGCGGCCCCCTTATATCGATCTTCCTCTTATCCCTGTCCCTCGTTCTCTCTCGTGCCGCCTTTTGCCAACGCTATCCTTTTCGCCCGTAACCGCGATAAGCGCTTCCGGACCAAGCGTACTCATCGGTCTCTCAACCGGTCTTTTAATTAAATCGAAGCTTTCACGCAATTAAAATTTCGTACCTGTCGGCGAATAAATCGGTTTATTTGCGATCGGACAGGAGTCAGATTAATCGCGTATTAACACCGGATTTGCTCCATAAAAATGTTTGAATGTTGGAACAATTACATTTTTCATTTGCGATATAATCCGATAAAATATTCTTACTTTACAAGTTATATTTTTAAATAATTTATATTCGTAAAAATTGATAAAATGTTTTCATTATTTAAATATTAAGAAAAACATATAGAGGTTTATTTTTAGATATATCCGACATTTCACATCAAATATCAAATATGTACAATTCTGTTATAAGCGCGACTGTCCTTACGAAATCGCAAAATACAAGGAAATCCATCCCTATAAAGGCATAATTACTACAACAGGATCCTTCTCGTTAATGCGTCCATTTCTTTAGCGTAAAGTACATGGAGTAATATATTATCGCGTCTGAACTCAGCAAGACGCGAACGAATGTGAGATCGAGAAAAAGAGGAAGAAGACGGGGAAGATAGATAGAAAGGCGAAGCGAGACTGCACGCTCGACCTCTTCGAAATTACAGAAATGGAAAGTGTGCGGGCGCTCTTCTGCGGAGACGTCAGCACATTCAGTAGCATCGTATACATGTATATGTACGTATGTCGTGCCTTCGCTCAATCTGCGAAGCGGCGAGTCGGCAAGTAGTTACAACGATTCACTAGCACGCTGGTTCGTTCACGCGAGCGATGTACACGTCCTCGTCAGCCATCGTGTCGGACAACACGGGACAGTTCTTCGTCGTCATATATCAAGCTGCGTCCATGCCGCTAAAGGGCTGTTACAGCTTGACGGAGCTTTTATCTTCCGTGCCCTTTCCGTATCAGAAAAATTTCCCGAAATCTAAATTAGGAAAATAGCATTCTAAATCATCGATAGCAGCGTTATCATATAATATTTTGCTACTTTGTTATTTGTCAAGCGTGATAATCTTTTATGCTTGGACAGTGATACACAGTGAAAACGGCGGAAATCAAAAATATTTTTAAAAATTCACTGCAATCACTCATCGTCAATAATAATTATTATTTTAGAATCTATGCAATAAAAGTATATAACTCGTGATACAATCTGTGGAACACATATGCTGTGCGATTATCATACTTCTTGCATAAAAACATGTGAGTCTGTATCAAAGGAGTCAGAGTCGGTTGAACAGGGACAAATAACGTGGACCTAAAGGCATGCTGAAGGAATCCACCGCGGTGAAGCGTCAAAAGACGCGACATCGGATACCGATGCCAATCTGGTCGCTCGTACCAGCAAATTGAAAATCTGTAGAAGCAGAAAATAGACAAAAAAATTCGTAGGAATAAATCAGCGGTCATACGGCAAGGCTATTTTATTCTGACCGACTACAACCTGCAATAATTTTAAAAAACACTTAAGACTGGTCTACGAATATTAAAAAACGTTATTCCAAGAATTATTTTAATAGTAAAATTTGTTGTGGTGTAGAAATTTTATTTTAGGATTACGGCAACGCGTAGAAAAGTAGATAAAGATATTAAAAGGATTGCGGCAACGCGCAGATAATAAAACATGAGAGAGAGAAAGGAATTTTTAACATTATACATATTTAGTTATTATAATAAAAATATTTTGCGAGGGGGGAAGAACGGTATAAACTATAGAATAAATTTTAGATACTTTTTTTCGCTCTTTGACTTGAAAGCTCAAACAAGAAAATACCCCATGGCAACGACGGGGTGACATCGAGGGGGTGAAAGGGTAATGGCAAGAGGGAGAGGTAGATTGGACGTGCCGATTTAATTTCGTTGCGAATCACGCTCAGTAAATACCGTTCGTGCGGATCCTGGGAGCCGATCGTGGCTGAAGGAAGAAAGTGGCAGCTGGTACGCTTTAATTAAACGAGCGGAAATGATCCTCAGGTAAATATTAAATGCGACGGACGGGCCGTGTCTCGTTAATATATATACGAGCGGCGCGTGAATATGATTAAACTTGTATCAAGGCAAACCGGATGCGCCGCGTTGCACCGTCAGAAAAATCCTCTCTCGCCGTCGTTAAATTCACTCGTGGCACATCGGCTTTGCATATGGTTTTATTATCGCGCAACGCCCTTACCTTACACGCGACGTTTGAAAAAGAAGTAGCGTTACTTTATTTATATACTTCCTGTAAGTGATACAATAAAATAAATCGTTTCACTCTTTATTTGCATAAAGCAAATGTGTAGAATATTCATACGTGTTTCACGGCAAATACGTTTTTCATTAACGTTATCAAAATTGGATATTTTTTCTACGAGCTGACATTTCCAGTAACTGATATTTAATTACATTAAACATAAGTGACGCTTCCTCTCTCAAGATTCTAATTCTTCTGATTGCTTTCCCGCCGCAATGCAGTTCGCCGTAACGAGATTGGCGACGTTAGACTTTCAGATCTGGGAAGTTTCGACGGGGATTCCGCGTAACGTCCTCAAGAGTAACGCGGATTACCCCGACAAGACGGCCTTTAAACTTTTCCTTGACAAACCTTGTCAACGCTCGTCTCGCAATTAGTCTCGCTCGGTGCGTTTTTGTTCCGTGTCTGTCCGGTCGACCTCGTGTCGCGTGCTGAAATGCACGCTAGTTTTCTCGTAGAACGATACACGATCCCTCTTCGGGGCGTTAGAGCCTGGTTAACGCATGCCATGCGTGTCAGTCATTCACTCGGTGTAACGCGACACTTTAAATCCGTGCCGTTATTTTTAACCCAAGCGCAACTCGGTGGTTACCCGTTACGCGGCGTTAACCCTGCCACGGCCGATAGTATCGAGGCATTAATTTGTGCAAACGAGTAAGTCAGCGTGGTTGGGATAACGAGACAGAGATCCAAACGTTTCGGCTTCGGCAGGGGCGCGAATAGCGGCCGAAACGGTCCTCCGCGAGAGTCCCAAGATAGAATAAGGGGAAGGTCGGCGACCTCATTTTAAAGAGCGCTCGATTGATCCGTGGAATAACCCGTAAGAAGCTTTCCTGCGTAATTAACGAGCGACAAGTGTAAAATATAGCGTCATTCTCACTAGAACGTAGTTTCTTTATGCTCACATCTGACACCGCTTCTACAAAATATGATTCTCATATTTACGAGTGCTGTGCACTGGTAATACGTATAAAGATGTTTCATTTCATTGACCCGTGGGTTAAATCCATTAAGCAACATCCATCGAGATGGAGACTTATTCGTGCTAGTAATTACAACGGAGTATTAAAGAAATATAAGGAATAAAAGAGAAATTATTTTCCTAATGTCATTATATATCGTTGCATATATCCGCGTGTTAAAAGATGTACCACTGCTCGACAGCTCTTGATTACACTGAGAAAAAAGTACTTAAAAATTTATTTGTAAAATATATGGCCTTTTTCACAGAAATAAATCTCTTATTTAAATACGGCGAAATGAAATTTTATTTCTAGCAAATGAACCATCTTAGGTATATTTCACAGAAATGTATATTCCGTCATCATAGCTAAATTTTTTTATAACCAATAAATATCGAAGAAAATACAAGTAACATTTCTTTCTGAATATTTCGACTTTTTTTCTCAGTGTAATAACATACAACTTTATAACAATATGATAATCATAACGAAAGATCGTTACAGAGGTATAAAAATACAATTATTAAGAAATTTCGAAATCCGAAGTAATCAATATTATTTTATCTGTCCCGGCCGTAATAAGCTGGAGGAAAGGGAGACCCGTATCTAATAAAGCTTAACCCTTTTAAAATGCTCATCCGAGACAGTTAGGGAAACTAATCACGGCGATATAGATCGCGCTAAGGAAATTACCGAGCGCCTCGCCCTCGGCCGTGCCACGAAATCCGAAATCCCCCGGCTAGGCCGGGGCCACGAATCATGGTCGAAGGGACGCGCCGGTATCAGCGATAGGGCCCTAGAGATTAGATTCGCGCCGCATTATTATGGGCGGGCGCGGTCGTGCGTAACAAATACGTCTGAATTTTCGGGGCACGGCCCGGCCCTATCATCGGCGCGCATTCGTATTCGACTCGCAAGACGGGATGCGTCGCTCCTCGGCCTAGGTGTTTTCGATGCGAAACGACGGGAAATGCTCTCTCCCATGGGGCCGCATAACCCGCGCGAACGTGAAACGTACGCGCCGGCGAGAGGTACGCGAGAGATCCGCCATGAACCCAAATGGAATTCTGTTCCATCTCTCTCCTTCTCTCTTTCTCTTTTGGCTACCAGCAACGACGCTTCCGCCTGACGTATGGTTATCATTCCAGACCGTTCGAAACGGTTTCGTTCGCTTGGACGAGCCGGAACATACCGGACGTGTCCGCGCGAATTACCGCAAGCCGAAACACGATTTACCCGGGCAATTTATATCGTGGTGAACGTCGTTACATTCCCTGTATCAAACTTGACTCTCTTTTTCGACTGCCGGCGATGATCCTTGTTAAATAAATATCGGATTTTAATCGGACGAAACTCTGTTTCAGATTTGATCAGTACGGGAGTAGTCGTGTTTGGGACTCGCTTAAAGTTTACTTTAGTATACGCGAAAAACACGGTAGAGAATTTAAAATACAGCAGGTCTAAAAATAAATATCGAATATCGAAACTTCCGATAAACTTCGGCAAATTGCCTGTGATTGCCTTAAAGTTCAAACATTCGCGTTCAAATAAATATCTTGCAGCAAAATATCTCTCATCCGTTCAAAAAATAACAGCATTTGCTCAGGCGACGAATATCCGATCCGACAACCAAGAGATATAAGTCATGTCTTTAATATGAAATATAGCAAGATCATATACATATTTATAGCGGCGACTACAGGACGACGTGTCACGCGGTCGCGATTTCCGGGCGTTCGATTCGTAAGCGAACCGCGAACCCTCTCCGGACCGGACGTGACGCGGGGTGAGGGAGGGAGGGAGGAACTACAATTAACGGTTCGTCTCCGACGAATATATGGGCCGTTCGTGCGGGCCGCGCCGTGTCATACGTCACGTCTTTCGGTGCGCGGTATTTCGGTGTAACGAGTTGAGTCGCACGCGTTATTCGGGCGCGACGTGAGTAACGATCGGGCGAAACACGATGCAACGCGACGCGTCGCGCCGTGCCGTGCCGAACCGAGCCAAGCAGGCCGAACTAACGGACGGCATCCCGCGAACGCGATACAGCCCCGAAGTTTCGAATTTCTACGGCCGTACGAAAGTTAGCGTCACGGAAGGCAGACGGTACGCTGACGAGACGGCGAGAGCACGGTGGAATCGGGAATTTATGGAACGACGGGACCCGGAGCATCTCCCGCGTTAGGAACTCACGGGAGACGACGCGCCGTTAAACGTTGTACCTGCCTGCCTTGCAGCGATAATATACCTCGTTACTCGCGCGTAACAGTAACTGCCGCAACACTCGCCTCGTAATTTCGGCGTTCCTCCGCACTTGGCGTCCTTTCCACGGCCCTTTTAACCCTTCGATACGCTTTGAGCGCTGCAACTACCCTTTTACACTATTTTCTCTTCACGTATATAATTTTAGAGATTTTTGTTCGGTAAAAATGCTCTTTTATTTGTTACATTGTATCGTGCAAACATAAAAATGGTCATTTCGAATTATCTGGCGCATCTTCCAATAAAGTGAATATTTAATAGTGCGTCAATTAAAATTTATTGCAATCTATTTCTGATTGTTTCCATCATATTGTATAACTACAATAGAACACGCAATGGTCGTTGATGAAATAGTTTCGGGCGCAAAGAGCCGCAACAAAATAGTCTGACGGTATCGGCTTTGTAATCACCGTGCGTGCAAATTTGATTGCACAATCGATACGAGTTTCCTCGCTCTAATTTATAAACTCGCCCGCCACGTGGGTAAACCCGTGGAACAAAAAGCTCGTTCACCGCCGTCTCTGACGAACTGAGCGTTTGCAGAACCCCCAAATAAAGGCGAAACTTTTTGGTCGATGCGAGGGTTGTTTCGACAAGGGTCAGAGGCCCATTCAAATTATTACACGTGCAGCAACCCTTTCGAAATATCGTGCGGTGGCAACGAGACGCTCGCCGCGTTTTGTGTAATTCCGATAATTTTAGCGAGGCTCTCGCAATTCCCTTTGAATTATTCTAAACGGGATATGCACAGGGAAGACGCGGCGTGACTCTTATGCGGTAAACCGCAAGTAACTGCCACTTCAGGTAATACGAAAGCTTTCGAGCCTAGAGTTGTAGAGACAGCAGTAGCGAGCAACAAAGCTTCCCTAAAAAAGAAACACGACGCTCTTTTTGTGCGTCCTCCTCGATTTAGAGAACGAGTTTTTACGACGAAACTTAATTAGGATCGAATTAGCGAAGTAGACAGCTGAATGTAATTTTTGCGAGACAGAATTCTCTTATAGTCGAGAAGTAGATATGTTATTCTCGTAATTAGTCGCACGTGTTTACATGTGTTAATTTCCAGAATATGCATATGTTATATTTTACTACCATATATTATAACATCACAATTAGAAATTGGATATTATAAACAATAGATAATAGTAATGATTAAATAAAGGTAATCAAGTTGTGACTAATTTTTTAAATTTGAATTCTAATTGTGTTTTTTGTGTTATTCTATTAAATTGAGCGGAATATAAAAACGTACGCGTGATGAGTTGAATTTTCTTACTAGCTTATTAATTAGCAGCTTTTTTTTCTGATTTTTGTTTCTTAATTTTTAATGCTCGAACTGGAAAGCAATTAAAGTGACTGGTTGCATTTAACGATCGGTGTAAATAGAAGTCTGCGTAATATAATACGCTACGACATACGCGAACAAAAAATTCATTTGCCCAGCTTTATATCATTCTAAGCGATGTACGTACTAATATCCTAATAAACCACAATTGATGTTTTCAGGGTGTCGCTCTTGCGTCCACCAATATAATCGTAGCAAGCAATAAACACCTTTCTTATTACGCATCAAATACTAACTACATACCTATCAAGCAAACCACACAATTAATTGCGTCATAAAAGATAATCGAATTATTTTATTCAATAAAAGTTTGCTCCCATTAAATGGCATAACCCATATTTAGCAACTCGCAATGAAATGTAACACGATATTGATTTGCAGCGCTATATATTCCTTAATATGTATTAAATTCACGTTCACCTGGCACTTTCAGGTTAAACGTATCACGTCTAGAATTTCATATGTTATGATATATTAATTATGATTCCAAAATTGTGTATTTTTATTGGGTTACTTAATATTATATTACTTGGTTTTCATATTTTTCATCGTACGCTTAATCTTTCACACATTTCGAACAGTTACAGTTGTAAAATTGTCAGATGCGATGATGAGTCGTGAGTATACATGAATATCTGAACGCGAGGCGTTAAGACACGCATGCCCATCGTTTAACAGCATAATAAAAGTTTCACTTCACCTTATCCGTAAGAGCCGCAATAATTGCTTTCCAAACGTGGAGTGCGAATGCGGCCAACACCGCGCAACGGTATTGAGAATGCAAATTGGCGACACAACCTTGCCCCGTGCCGTACCATTCGGACGTTTTTCACCATACAGATGCGTTACCCACGCGAAATACAGCCGCGCCTCGTCTGCAGTTCGTAACAGGCCCGCCGTTACGAGCCCGGTTTCGCAGATGCGAAACGCGTTCCTTTGACGACGCGCGGCGCAGCACAATGTGCACAAGCATGCACCCGCTACTCTTACGCGAAAGCCTTTGCAGCCGGACGAACGCTAATGACCTTAATGAGGCTGTTTTGACGCATGCCCGCTCAGCCGTCCCCGTCCCGTCGCTATGCACTTCTCTCCTCAACGCAGTGTAACCGCAGTGCCGGGAGTAATTGCCGTCGATGCGCTCGGTCCCGCTCGCTCTCGCCTAATTGCACCGGATTCCTTGTCAAGTATGAACATCCGATATCGAGGTTACGTCCAAGTAACGCCTCGACTTGGTCGACACGTGCTCACGCGTCCTTCTCTCGGTCCTTCACTTCGTCAGCATTTCATCATGTTCTGTAACGCGCAGATGTTATTTTTTACGATTGCGAGAAGTGTAACGTTGCGCGTTGATTGCGTATCCTGAAATACGTTAATCCGCTGGGAGTTGCGTACAGATAGAGAAGCAACCATTGTAGATATTGAGGAAGCGCTGCACAATCAAACTTCTATAGTATCTGACTGTACCGCGATCACGATTAAACGAGTGATAAAATAATATTATCTTAAATCTCATTTTCTCTCTACAATTTATGGATGCATTTTTTTCAGTATTTCTCGATATCATTGCATGCATGTTTTAACTGGAAAACTATAAATATCTACTATATCTAAATGGATTAATAATATATTTTCTCCACTAAATATTTATACATATTACCAATAAGGATAATTTAAACTTTTATATATGTTCAATTATTATTATATTGCAATAATAATTAATGTTACCAAAAACGTCGCCTACATTGAATAATTTTAGTATCTAGATATAAAAGAATATAGCACATATGAAACGATATTAAAATCCTTCTTTTGAGAATATTTGCAAAAATATTTTTGAGTGCTTTTGAAAATACAATATTGCCTAGTACGAAATTGACCGCTCCACTATTGTTCCGATCAATTAGAAGCGTACTAATACGAATACGCGCGCGCCTAGAACGGATTCCGCCGCTGTAATATTGGATATCAAAGTTTATGCCGATTATCCGGGGCGATTTTCCGCGGGTTGAGAACGTACTCGAAAACGGGCAATAAAAATCATGCGCAGATCCTAGAAAAGCGGATTAGAAACGTTTGGACCCAAACTATTCTCCGATGCTATTCAACTAACATGCGCGCAGACGTGCTTGCATCCAAAACAATGAACAATGAGTACACATACAGCCTGGATCTCGCGAATATATACACGCCAACAATGCACGACCATGTCGATAGAGGGATCATAATCAACTAGCTGAAACGAGCTTGCCTCAAATCTGCCTAGCTTTCACTCGAGAGTTCTGATGATCACATTGCTAATTAATCGTGCAATTAAATGGACTTTTGACCATGATTCGCTAATATGACGCATTATGAGAGATTTGTAGAAGTAGAAATAGAATCCTTTCCAGGATTCGACTGATGCATTTCAGAACCGGTAGTTTCTGATTTGGATATTAAGCGACAATGACGGGTACAGCAAGGGTTAATCAGGATATGTGTATAGCTAATAGTGTTAAATTTATATCATCTATGTTGCCTCGGAATATATCGTGGTATTTCTTTCTCATAATTTGATTTCGTTAAATAGAATAGAGTATACTTATAAGAATATACTTAAAATATATTTATATAGATAAAATATATTTATATATATATTTATAAGAATATACTTAAAATATATTTATATATATATTTATAAGAATATACTTAAAATATATTTATATTCTATTCTATTTAACAAAATCAAATTATGAGAAAGAAATACCACGATATATTCCGAGATTTCGTTAAATAGAATAGAATATAAGTATATTCTCTCTCTCTCTCTCTATTCTATTCCTCCTCCTTTTATTTAACATCATGAAACTTTTTCTCAGTTTCTATAAACAGATATATCGTGCCCGGTAACAGTATTTCATTATTGGAAAACGGATAAGCGTTTAGTATTCGATAGAAGATCGCGTGTGTTGTTCTCGTTCGTGTACAGGTTAATGTTTTCTTCCAGTTTTGGAATTGTTACCAAGTTTCCTGAAGCGAGAGATATGACCCGTTTCTCTCTGGGTCACTAACTTCTTGGAGCGAATCCAAGTTTTGCATATCATTCGTACAATCACCTTCGCTATATAAGATCTCGATTTATATAAAATAAATTTGATATAAATCTATTTGAGATATATCTCTACATCTTCAAAAGCAAAAAATCTTTTTTGAAAAGAAATACAAATGTTTGTGTATTGCTGATATTGTTATTGGTTTTGAAGAAAGTATAAATTTCAGACAAAAGAAAATTTACATCGCTATTAATTTTATTCTGAGTGTCTCATCCAATATGTTCTTGAGACGAGATTCACAAGTAACGACTATAGAGAACGCTCTTAAAGTTCGCATCGTGAATTTACATCTTTGCGTTGTCCGTATCGTCTACACCTTCTCATTCTTGTCAACACTACGAAAATGAAATCAGTCAATCTTTGTAGGTACCCTCGATAGCGATTTAGAATGCGCTACTATAGAACTAACAAAAGCACGGGAAAAAGGGACAATTTATCGTGCATCGAGCTCGTTAAAAGTACATTTTCTAGAAACGATTGCAACATCTCGCTCGACATTTTTACTACCCTGCGCGCTTTTGCGATTGAGCGTAATGCATGTCTAAGCCTATCGTGGATCTTGCAATGACGCCTTTCGACATCGTTCAGCAGAATATAACGAAACTGCAGACAGTCTCTTTTGAAAGGCAATGCAATGATTTCAAACGCGGGAGCAACGTAACTTCTTTCTCTCTGCGAGAACGTCCGACGATAAGTAGTGATGGTACAGTGTGGATGATAAAACAGTTAAATTAATCGGAGTAAATAAAATTCGCGTAGTTAATGCGCACCTTTCTACTCTCTGATCGATTTGAATAATGTTGAATTCGTAATGTAAGACAATCTCTTGAGCTGCCTTCAAGTGGCACGAGTCAAGAGGAGGCCATTAAAAGAAGGACGCCGGAAAAGGGACTTCAAGCCTCAGTGCGAGGAACGCACGGATATTACTCGAGATAATAATAATAGCAATGATAATCGTAATAAAACGAGGCAATGTCCCGTGGAAATGTTATTCTCTATTATATGCTCCCGCGCTCGTCGTTGCAGCAGCCAGCCAGGGGTAGTTGCTTCAGGGACACGATCATCTTAGCAAGCAGTAATCGCGGGAATGAGATTGAAATGCATTCAGCATGTTTACGGCCACTTAGCTGTCCGCCTGGATCGTCCTTTTTCCGTTGAAAGAAAACCGATAGCGAGGCACGAAGGGTGCAGGACGTCTGTGCAGTAGTACTACTTTCAAATATATCCATTCGCATGTATTGTATCTACCGTATTTACCGAAGAACTTTGCCGACTCCGTGAATTGTTCGTCAGCGTTGATTTTGCTCGCGGAGTCCACGGAAGCGACGAAGAAGAACGACCGAATCTGCAGGGAAGGCAGTTTGATTTTCTTTTCATGACGATTCTTCGCCTCCCTATCCGTTATGCAAAGAGTATGCTGCCGAGGAGGATGAGAAAGTTAAGAGATATCGTCGAGTGGCGAGTAAACGAACGGCTGACGAGCGTCGCCATCGGGAATTTGAGCGCTCGAGACTCGATTGCCCATTGTACTTGCGATAATAATTATTTATTGCTCAGAGCATCATAAGAAGTACCAAATTAAGCAGAATTCCGTCTCGAGCGATAATTGGACGACCTCGCAGTATCTTAATTATTTGGCGAAGCGTCTCGTTTACTTCAAGCTATAAAATTGTTTGAAAAAAATTGAATTGAACTTAAATGAGTGGAATTTTACAGACTATATTTTTAACTTTTTAAGGTTGTCACCTTAATTGCGATTTGTAAGATTGTTATGAACTCTCAACAAAAAGGTATATTTATGGTAAGTTAATGTTAAACCTGAACGGTGTTTTTCTCGGAGGCGATTCCGCGCGCGCCTACCGGCCAATTGTAAGTCATTTATTAAATTGCATCGGCATTCTCTTAAGCAAAATAAGCGCAATTGCAGGCGATGGACGTTAAAACGCAAGGCCGATGGTACTCTGTCGTGACTTCTGTGCGCGCTGAGTAACTCGAGAGCGCAAGAGCGGTCCGTGCAGCGGACGGTATTACACGAGGCAAGAATGTAGCGAGGGCATGTATTACGCCGTGATTAAGGGAGCATGCAAGTAATTTGCTAAACTGGAGTAACGTCGTAATAAACACCGTTTTATGCTATTCCGCCGCCTCTCCTCATTCGTGCGTCCTCGCCGCAAGGAGCGGGCGTGGAAGAACCTCGCGGAATGCAGTCGCAGGTTCTTCTGCGACAAGTGACACCGCCCGCGGTTAACTAGTTTCCAAGTAACGTAGCGTCGCGAACATTTATGGACAGTCAGAGCTTATTAGCCGTCGAGATAATGAAAAACATGGGAAAACTTGTTAGGCGACAATTTTAATGATTCTGTAAGGAGTATAATAGACGACACACATTTTGTAATTATTGAATGAAAAAAAAAATACGAAAATAGATCAATAAATAATTTTGTTTTTTATTTAATTTGTAATAAGAAAATGCGAAAAAGAAACTAGTTTTTATTTTATTTAAAAAATGTGTAATTGTCGTACTTGAAAGTGCCTTGAAACTTCATTTTAATGCGGACTGTACTTTACGATTATATACCTGGATAACATAAAAATTCCTTAATGAGAGCGAGAGTACGAGAGCGAGAGGACCGAAACTAATTGTATTACGGATCGCGTGCCATAACTTGCGGGTTGATCGGCTCGAGATGCGTCCTCGGACGGTCGTTTCTTGCGAGGCGGGATAATGAAAGTCGGAATCCCAAAAGGTGGAAGCCGACCTACACTTTCACGGCCGCGCGGTATTTAGCCGAGTAGCCTGGCCCCTGATTCGCACGTAGGTGGGAAAGGTGGTCCTGGATTCGTGAACGGTGGTTAGCGGTAGCCGCGTAGGAACGCTGCGTCGCGTCGTATCGCGCCGCAACAAAAGGCGAACCGCGAGCGGAATGGAACGCGACGGAATGCCAGCGGCGTGTGAATTACATTCTTGACACGGGCTAAGCACAGCTTCGACATCCCATAGAGCCACCTTACCGAACTCCTTCCCTCCGCTCTGCGCCCTTTCTTTCCCCATTACCACCTTCCGTCCCCCCTCCTCGAGAGAGATGCTTAACGCAGTTTGGAAGGGCCCGCGAGGATTCTGCTTTTAGCGACGCGATCTTACCTCGATCAGCAGCTTTTTACCTCTCCAGTCGGGACCAGCTCAGGTGGCCCGGTCCCTGGAAGTCTTCAAATAAATCGAGACCCAATTTACTTCGATATTCGTGGACCGGCAAAAGAAGCGACGATTCATTTCGTTCTTGCAAGAAACGCCTGCTTAGCAGCGACTTTTTCTACTCGACGGGACGGTTTCCTCGACTAACTTTCTCTGCGTCACGAGGGGCTGCAGTACCGCGAAGTAATTACAGTATAAATATCCGGCTGTAGAAATGGACAGTAGCCGAGATTAACTCCACGTATGCATGAACAAAGCGAGTGCTCGTGCTTTTTGCTTCGTTGACATAATTATGTCGTAAATATTTCAAAGAAATAGGAAGTGATATCTCATGCACGAAAGAACGTGATAATTAATGAGAATAAAAAGTGTTCTTGTAATTGCTCCGGAGTTTCGTAGTTGCATACATATCGTGTAATTAAGTTCTCGTGAGTTAACAATTTTCCCAAAAATCTAATATTTCGTTAAAACTTCCGTGTATAACACAGGATAGCGTGATTCTTCGCGATCGTAAGTCGCGCAAGTGGCAATCGCCATCGATCTATAGCTGATCGGGAAGATTGTTGCCAACCGGTAGACATAATAGATCAGTTGTGGAGCAACGACTGTTTTTACAGGATGGCGAACACGTCAGGTGTAAATAATGTTAACACGAAGTGCAGCGAACGATCGAGGCTGCCGAAGCATGGAACCGGTACGCGGTCCGGTAATGAATAGTCGAGACGAGCATCGAAGTATAAATGATCACGCGCGCGCGCGCGCGTGTGTGTATGTTGAACCGACAATTTTCTCCGCGTTGTGCTATCCAGAGTCCGATGACAGTGTCGATAATTGCCAATCACTCAGGCGCTATCGGGCGCTGGAGATATGCAGCGAGCAGTTTGGAGAACGCGCGCGTCGATTGACGCGTACAATGTCGCCGTTTATTCACCGACCCGTTTCCATTGTGGCCGCGCCGACAATACAGTTTTGTTCGATACTTACCAATGAGTCACGCCCGATAATCGCGGGACTTTTCGAGTACATCGGAGTACCGCTCGTGCGACACGTATAAGCGGCACAATACGCATTTGTCTCTTTAACAGGTCAATTATGGCACTGTTTTAACACCCAACATCCCTAACGCGATGCTGCGCGCGGAGTTATGCCTCGCTGGTGTCGCGCGATGAGGCGCATCTCGCAAACGTCAACGGAACGAAAATAGAAAAGCCGTGAATTATCAATCGCGGACGCCGCAATGCGATCTCTGATATTAATACTGAGTGAGAGTCGAGAGAACGCCAATATGAGTCGCGAGAAACATGCGGCCGTGCCACAATCCGCTCACGTTCGACGTGTCGAGACACGCACGAGGCCAGAGGTTAATATTACTGTCTCTGGCGTGCTCGTACATTAAACGTGTCATATTCTCGTGCGAGCATAAACGCGTTTCTCACTCGGCACGCAGAGAAGGTGACGCACCTATGTCTCCTCAGCAGTCGATCTTGCCTCGCATGGAAAAACGCTTTCCGCGGAGTCGTTAACCCGGCTCTCAGTGTCATCGGTCGCGGACAGCCAATCCGTTGTCTCGTGTCTCTTCTTCGCGGAATGGCGCATGCACTTCCGCGTAACAAACCGGCATTCAACGGCGGCACGGGCAAGGATTGCGCGTTACAAGCGACTCGAGCCGCAGGGGGACACAACGGTTCGCCTGTACCGGTAACTCGAACACGACGAGCGAGACTCCGCTAGACGAAGTCGGACGTACGTTCGATCGGATGGACAGAGAGTTGGTGGAGGTCCGCGGGACCGGTATTCGACTCCAAGGAAGCCGACGTTTGACCTTTCCCTCTGGCGTTACAACCAGCTGTCTGTCTCTCTCTCGCCGACATACAATTCGCGGATTAGATCTGGACAGTTTGACTCCGCGAATAATCAGATAACGTCTCTCTCTTTCTTTCTCTCTCTGTATC
Organism: Aphaenogaster ashmeadi; assembly: GCA_003063805.1. NCBI lineage: Eukaryota > Metazoa > Arthropoda > Insecta > Hymenoptera > Formicidae > Aphaenogaster > Aphaenogaster ashmeadi. The sequence goes on along the minus strand of NJRQ01000056.1, from coordinate 351,239 downwards.
AAGTTTCATTATTCCAATAGATAAATTCAGTACTCTCGGTATGCGTCCAACCTGCGGCGCCAGCGTTTGTAAAGGTTGCAGTAAAAGACATGAGAAATAATAATCGCAACAACGACATAGTCGAATAACACCGAAAGAGAATTCAAAGCGAGCTTAGCTTTGTCGGATCGATCGTTAGCAACGCCGATCATGTTGATACGCTATCTAAACGCCCGTAGACAAGTGCAGCTCGTGCGAGAGATAAAAAGATGTGAGGTTTCGCTCGTAAGAACGCTTTGCACGAGCGAAACGCGAGAGGATGGACTTGAATCGATGACGACGACGATGACGAGAATGAAAATTCGAAGTCACGTTACTCGTGTCACAGACGACGCCGATTTCTATCTTCCTCGATTATCCTCCTCCGTGAAACGTGACTGGGGAAATGATCCAAGGATCTGTCTAAGTTTCTAATTCAGTCGAGGGGTCATCTTTATCAGGTTACCGCATTAACATTGTATTGGGAAAATGTCTCGACGTATCTTTTATCGAGGACCATCGCGACGAAAAATTTAAAAGTCACTCTGCAGGGGATTTTAAAACGATATATTTGTATTATAATAATAAGACTTTAATTTAATCTTCAATAATGAATTATTTTTACGATATAAATAGAAACGTTTATATTTGATTTGATCAGTTAAAGCGAGGAAATCTCTTTTCTTCGAAAACCGTCGACTATCATCTCTCCAACTCGCGTAATTTGATTGACATTTATTACCAGATAAAATCCCTTCCCAGGTTATTACAGACTTCCATTCGCGATGCTTATCTATAACGCATCTTAATTATGTTTTATATTTCGAAATGGGTCTTGACGGCCAGTACGATCGGACAGTAGCAGCATTTTACCATTAACCTACGTATCCACACCGGCGATTAATCCGCGGTGTGGCAGTATCAATCAATTTTAATTCGTCGGTAGTCCATGCGTGCGGACTGTCGGTTCCATCTTGTATCTGCCGGGGCCGGCTACCGATTTGAGAAGGGTATTTCGGAACTCGTCGTGAGGTGCCTTGACACGCGTGGTTTCATCCTTACGAGTCGAATCGAACGCATCGTGGAACGCCAATCAACGCGCCGACCCCGTTTCAGCCCCGATACAATCTGACAATCTATTCCGCCGGCACCTACCCGTCGGCCGGCGATGATACAACGCGGTGGCATCGCGGCCTCGTGACAAATGATTCGGTTTAACAAAACCCTACCGATCGAATACTCGAACCTGTTCGTTACCCGCTTCGTTATCGCATCGAGCTTATGTTAGTTGAATCTAGATATCGGCGCGCAAGAACGCCGACGTAGATGTGCTTGTGCCTCGGCTATTTCGACTTAACTAAGCTACACGATAACGATAACGATAACGAGACGATGAACTGACGAGATGAAGCAACGTCGCTAAGGTAACGATTTAAGAAACGATCGTATTTGATTACGAGTTTGATGCTGTCATCTGTTTGAGCAACGTGAGCTTGTTATCGGCGGAAATAAGGCTAACGAACTTATATTTGTGCTTTCATGCTATCGTGATTTTTAACTTCGGTTCTACAAAATAATATTATATTTATATCGTGAAAATGGTAAATTAATTATTAACAGGGCATTCTATTTTTATCGTTGGAATATTTTCTAAAATATATATAATTAAAATTACATGTAAAATATAATAAAACCGTATTATTCCAGTTTGATACTAATGTATAAAATGAAGTAGAAGACAAGATTGTCGAGGAGAGCTCTGAGTGACAATGGTCTCGGTTCGTCCGAAAATGCACGTAGGTAGCACGTATCATCTCAATGTCTAAGCAACAATGCAATCTGCTGACTACTGTAAGTACCACGACCAGGACCATTGTTGAGCCTTCTAAGGAGTCCGACGAGCTTTCGGAGATACGCTGACCAGAATCTTAGACTTTCCTAAAGTACGTGCAGCGCAGAAGAAAATAGCGTCTAGACTCACGAGTGTGAAGAGAATAGTCGGTAATTGCGATAAAATCTCAGGGCGAGAAAATGATGTCGGGGGGACAATGCGCATTCGCGATTAGAAGCCTCTCATGCTAGAGATTTGCGGCAAAAGTAAAAGTCGTCCGTCCTGTGTACAGCATTTTAACCGGACGTGATAAAATCTGAAAACGAAATTCGCGCACAAATATCTCCTTTCAGTGATCGCATGTTGCAGCTCAATCCTTTCGGATCAACACCATGTAGTAATGCAAGTAACATAGACGTGAACGTTTCTGCACGGACGGAAAGCAATAGGTTTCCCTCATCACGCAATATGCAGCACCGCGTAATTGCATCAGAGAAGATAAACCGGATAAACGTAGAACGGGACACTTCATTGAAGCATTCGCCGGCGATTTTTCTCCTTTTGCCAAGCGAACCGTTAAAACATCTCGTACATTCGAAGTGAGCTGACCGATCCGCTTTCTCCGTGGCACGATAATCGGGCCCTCGTACCGACTCGTAATCTTTTTCTTTGCCTGATACACCGAGAGGCAAGACGCGTTTCCATTTGATCGTCGAAGCTGCTAGTTGCGCGGCGATACAAGTCGGGTCTGATGACAGTGATTATTATATCTTGTTACCACCGGCGGTGTACCTCGTGGCTAAGCGCGATGCGCTTTAACGCATCGTTCGCGCGAATCATTATCTTAAAGACTCGACTGATACGAATCTCGATCAGGTGCGCGCCAATTTGAGGAGTTGGACGAAAGCATAAACGCGGATAACTCGTCGGCGCGAGGGTCGAGGGAGGATTTCATAGATGCGTGATGCCTCGCGATACGCCGCGAAACGCTCGACTGGTGGACCATAACGAGTACAACTGCATTAACCTCGGCGTCTCTATGATTATTGACCTTATGTGTGCTGAGCGTGTCGAGTTCCTACGTCGGCGAAGTATTGAAACTTCCACGCCATTTTTTGAAATGGGTTTTAAAGGCTGGCAAGTCGCGAAATATTGCGGTTGAATAGTTCAAATCATGTAGAATGCAATAATGGTTTTCGCTGAAATTGTTTTCACAGATTCACTGTGTTTTTAATTGGAAGCATATTGTTTAGCAGCGTCCCACGAAAATGGATGAATTTATATTACAACCTATTTCAATTACGACGTGGCAAAAGTCAATAAATTCAAATGGTATTGCAAGAGCAATGTGGGGTTACTACCCGATAAATTACGACAGATTCCAAGACGATAACGGGACAGGTTTTTAATGTGCTGCTTAATGCAATGCTTGCACTCGATCACACGGTATTTCATAACATCATAAGTGGACCGTATGACGTTTATCATATCGCAAAAGAAATAAATGCATATTTCACGCACGACTTATTCGATTGAAATGCGATAAAGGAAAATGACGGAAGTATTAATCGGGAATAGACGAAGTTTCACGTTTGGATACTTAGAAAAATGTTCAATCGAGAGATCAATTTACGACGTAATATAATACAAAAATTCATTCGGCTTGGATTGCGTTTAAGATAATTAATTGACGAAATATAGATATTGCAAGCTACATTTATATGCATATCGCTAAAGCAATGAGGTAAACAGTTATCATTAATTGCGTTATCTTTATCCAGCGCATATTTAGCTTTAATCTCCAACGTTAAAATTAACGACAAAATTATTTCGATTATTTCGGAAATCAATGATATTGGCGGCATTCGATAGCATTACTACTCAATGGTATCGTTGACCGAATCGGAGCTGAACGATTATCCGATCCCATTTAAATGCGGTTACCTTTAGACAAATATTCCCAAAACCGCGGAGCGTAACTACTATTCCTCTCATAATACCCGAGCGTCGAACCGCCGATTTACGACGGACGCATACAACTTTCAAATGAATACATCGCTTTGCGTTCGCCTATTTTAAGCACGTCCCTATCTCGATGAGGCAGACAACTCTCCGTTTCGCCGATTCGGTCGACAGTACGATACCGAATAATTTCATTTTCAACGTTATGAATGCCGCACGTCTGACTATCATCCACGAAAAAAAAAAGAAAGAAATATCACGACGCAGAAGTGATATGGACGAAACGAAAAACGGCGGAGCGCGCGATCCCGTAGGAAAATATTAACTCAAGCCCGGGGATGGGATCGGCTTACAATAAATAGAATAAATATGACGTACGGCACGGCCCGTCGACGGGTTGGGGAGAGCTGTAAGTGGGATCTAAATTGAATGGAGAGCGTATACCGGCCGTACGTGGACCGAAGCAGAAGCTTCGGCGAGAGGGGTCGAAGGGGAACGATCCGGGAAGGGAAGTTGAAGTGGTGGAAGCGCCGTCCCGGGTGATAGCCGGGCTTTATTGTTTTCTGCCCGGCAGCCACCCGGTATGCCTCGGCTTCTGTCCGACATTACGAAATATACGTATACACGTCCGCAATGGTCGGGTTTTAATAATTCCTGCGCACGGGGTGATAATAGGAGGCGGAGAGACCGGGGATGCAGCCGGCAGATGCATCCGGCGCGAATCGGTAATATCCGCAACCGTCTCATGCGATCACTTGAGATCGGATAAACAATTTGGCGACGATAATTTAATCGGATCGGCAGCGCGCAAATTGCGTATCGGTCGCTTGCTAGCGCGAAGCTATCGAGATATCATGGATGGAGAATAATTCGACGTACGCCGGAGAACAGAGAGTAATCGATACAGAATTAAATCGTTCAGACGTTAACAACTTGAATGTACTCAAATCATTGATTCAGCCTTGCGAAATTTGCATTTATATGCTTCAAAAGTTCTGTAATGTTGTTATAGTGATACTGTTGTTTATTAAAGAAATAAATATTTTACTGCGTGTAAATATTATATTGTGCGATATGAGATAGAATGTCAGTGACACCTATTCTTAATTTACGAGCGGCGAATATTATATCTCTGAAATAGTATAAATTAGTGTTCATTTTACTTGCATTATGATGTGATAAAAGATAATGCTGACGTTAATGTAATAGACGAGTCAATAAATGATATTACGCTTTTGAGGTCGTCAAAGAGCAATGCGCAATTACCGCTGAACCATCACAAATCTTGTTATCGCGCAAAAATTAAACTTATTCATAATACATCATACATATGTCAAATCATAATAAGATAAGTTCATAAAATTATACATTAAAATAAAAACTACGTGTCTTACAATGATTATATCGCACTTTCTATAATCGCATCAATAAACAATTCATTGTCTATAATTTAATTAAATCAATTGTCTGGTTTCAAGTAAGTTATGCTTGATATTGACACTCGAAGTGACTCAGAGAAATCGGCATAAAAAATTAAAATAGCGCGGTGGGACCGTATTCTTTGTGCTAGAAGTCGGAAAAGCAAGAAGACTAACAGCAACAAAGTGTTGTTACAGCCAGAGACTTTTCAGACATGCAGATGATGCTGCGGAGAAGCACTTTGTATCGACCCGTCGAAGGTACATTTCAAAGTCCGATGCAATATAAGCGCTCGTCGGTGCAACTTCTAAAGAAATTAATTTCGCGACTGTTGCGCGCCTTAATAACTCCACACTGACAAGATAGATTCCTTTTTATACTTCTCTCGAAGCGCGCTGCCATTATGCATGCCCGATCCCATAGACGACGGCGGCCTCCAAAGGTGGTTCCGAAAATTCACGCCCGAACATTAAACGGCGGGATGAACTCTCATTTCAAACATCCTAAGGCGCATGTGTGAACGAACAGATTGAGTCTTTCAACGTGGCACTTTGTCAGAGCGCTACTAAGCGACGCTTATTGGAATTTTAGATATGAGAGAAAGTCATTGTGCCGCGAAAAGGATGTGCTCTTCTTTCGTCGGACGAGGACGTCAGCGATATTGGCGCCGCCCGGTTAAGAATTGCAAATGAAAAATACCTATGACAGCTATTTGCATCAACCGTAAATCGCGAGCGTGTACTTATCATACCAATTCACCTACTACAGAGAGAACTGAGTTTGAATATTTTACTCTAACCCAGTTATTAGTTTGGACATTACAATTTTCTTCGAGGCAAATATAATAGCGTATACTCATTAAACCGCAGTCTGGATACTCTCATAACAGTATCCGTCAGAAAACTCGATAAACAAGAGAGGAACAGCTTAGAAATTTAAAATGAGTTAAGAGAGAAGCACGCGATCCTCCGATCTCTTACATTAAACTACAAAGTAGAACATCCTGCAGTCAGACGTAGAGTTGTTTGATAGTGAAGCTTGCGAAATAAGCAACTTTCAAAGAACTAGTTGCTGCATTGCTCAGCGTGTGATGGATGCTTTCATATTTCGTTCTCTCTCTCCTTAAGCCTTCATTTATTAATGTAATTAAGCCTGATATGTTCGATCCAAATTATATTTAATAGTTTATTAAAATATTCTTTGGAACAACTATTCTGTCGGATGCTTCGCACAAATTTCGCCTCATGGTAGATTTTCAATCCCGCGACCTTGACTCGCGCCGAAAAACCGCAAGATGCAACGATTTCGAGGCGGTGCCGTGAACAAACAGAAAGAAACCAAAAGACAGAGAGATATGATCATGTGATCGTAATTTTTGCAGACAGCCTGCCCACGATGATTCACTCCAAGAGACCCCATAGGCACTGACGATCAGCAATCACGGTACCCCGCCGCGCGCTCTTACCGGGGGTTAATAACGGCGAACGCTTTCAGGGAGCTATATCTCACCCGTGCCCCTCCTTAAGCGATACTCACAATACCGAATGGCGAAATAACATCTTCCGCACTTTATGGTGAATCTTTCTCTACCTGAATCTCGAGTACGATGTATACAAGGTGTCTTCGTCGCGTCAACTTTTAGCGAAAGACTTTGGAGACTAGGTCAACAAAAATTCCATTTACTGAATATTACGAAGTCGCGGAGAACGAATTTTTTAAGCAGAAATACTTGATTTGATGCACTTAATGTCACAACTGAAAATATTCGCCTAATAACAAAAGTCTGACGATAAAATTTGCTGCAACGAAGGCGGTATACTTTATACATCGCATGTCAATTCGAGTAATTATTGAGTCCGTATATACGCTCAGAAGTGTTTCTTGTTAAGCTGCTAATAAATAGCGGGTGATAGGTAATAATCGGAATCGTAATTACGACAATAAGGGATCGCGTTGAGGTATGTGGTGATCAGATTCCATATCTCGGCGTGCATGCGCTAGTGTTAATTTCGTTGGCAAAAGATTATTTCCTCGCGCAGCACACTTTATATAGCGGCATGAGCGGAGCGAAATTTAATTTCGCGAACCGTTATGCGCGCTAATTTCGACAGTGAATTAAGACTTCTTGCAAATGGGCATTTAGTACGTGCTTAATCCCTGTGATCGGCGCTCGTATTACGAGCGAACGGTGCGAATTAATCGTCGATCTCGCCAGGAAAAGAGAAATAAACAGATGAGCTTTTCGAGGAAATGGGGGGAGGCACCAATAAGAAGCATTAAGCATCTCGTAATTTATTGAACCAGTTAACAGCGCGCCTAAGTGCATTAAGGTGATTGTATTAAATTTTCTTTAACGTATGACTGATAGTTTCTCTAATGGATATAAATCATTGGATATTTTTAATTGCTATGCATTATGTACGTAACAGAATAAAATTATAACATGCAGTGTAATAACTGGATAAACGATATGATAGACGATCAATGTGCACGTGTCGCAAGTATTTATCTCATAACTAATGATGTCGATGATGTTTAGGGAAGGAAAATATGGAGGAACACTGCATATTTATGAGCAAATTGAATTTTGTTACTCCATGTATGTTTTAAATTAGAAATTTAAATTCGTGGTTGGAAGAGCGAATTAACGTGCTGCGTTTTGGGCAACCTGTCAATTTGCGTAATTATTACTCGCCCATATATTTACCACAATGAAATGTTGTTGTCCCTTAATACGTCAATAAATAACAGATGATGAGTAATTACCGAAATAATAATAAGGATCTCGCGTTGAAATATGTGCGATCGAATTGCATACTTGACGGTATCATGATACTTTGTTGCTAACGATTTCATTCAAACTGTTGGACGCATAAAAAACTTGTAACATAATTTATACGTCGCTGAGAAAGCAGGATAATTTATTATGTCGAGAATGCGTTGATGAAACACTACATATATAATTCGAGTAATGCAATTGCTACAAATTGTTGCAAAATTAGACATCTTAATGATCATCAAACGATCCACTGGGTTTCGACGACAGAATTGTAACATTTTATTTGTCTTTTATGTTTCCTTTTAACGCGTTTATAATTCTCTCGTTTTTGTTAATTGAAGACGACAAACGCAGTGAAAATAAATGAATTCACGAAGAACCGAGAAGAAGAAAGAAAAACTATGCAACGAAGTTTTCATTTAACCGCAAGGGACTCAATTACCGACCGTCATATATACGACAGTCGTAACACTTTGCCGAGTTGAAGTATCCGTCCCAAGGAATAAGAACGCAAAGCAAACGGTCCAAAATTTTCCTCCACGCGATGAACTTACCGACGAATTGATCGCTAATTACATTTACAACGTAAATATATGGTCGACAACAGTCAGTTTCGATAGGAAAACATCCGATAAAACTATTTCATACTTCTACTCGACTATCCAAACCCGAATGCCACCGAATTTATTCTCAACAACGCAAGTTGAGAAACTCTGGAGAATGCAGCTTTCTCGGGCATGTCCTCTCAAGTTTCCCCCAATTGCCACGAAATACGCAAACAGGTGCTTAGCGGGATTTCGGCGACGAACTGAAACGTTCAATCACATCCTCATCAGGATGCGTTCCCTCCAAGTAATCGATCGGAACATTGAGCGAATGACTGAATGACTTACAATTCTGATAGGATCTCCTTAATGGTCGAACACGGAGACTTCCATACGAATCCCCCGTATCTGCCTCCGATAGTCTGCGATCTGAATATCCAGGAACGGAGAGAGATAGAGACAAAGCGAAGGAGAGAGAAAGAGAGAGAGAGAGAGAAGAGGAGAGATCTTATCAATTCCGAACGTTCTCGAGCGCTAATCCTCCTAATTGTTGACACGGTACCCTACATAGCGAAGGATGCATGTGTGCAATATTTGCTGCGACATGGACAAGTCTTGTACATACCTGTCCAGCATCGAGCAACGGATTTGCGTGTGTAAGTCAGTACCTATCTATGAAAACCGGAATGGGTTATTAAACACCCACCAATAGGCCATCAGAGGCCTTAGATGAGGGACTCGGCAGGCATGTCGTAAAGCGCGATTTGCATTTTTTTTCCCCCTCGGTCGCTGGCCGTAGGCAGAGATATCGGCGTTGCTGATGATTCGCGAAGGTATAATGGGATATTTCCGGCAGACGTCCAGGCAAAGGAACGCGGAATAATAAACCGTGGGTAAAACGCAAATTGTTTTCTTCGTGTCTCCATAAAACTTGCAGAAAGGGATTTCTTCACTAATAAAATAACAGTAAAGTAAAATGTAAAAGTACAGACGATGATAATAAGCGATAGATTTGCGTTATTTAACTCATTAGCCCCAAGCCAATTACTCGCGTCAACTTTCTCTGACAACAGACAGCAATTTCAGCAGATTTTCAATCAATTTTGATTATATGTAAGTAACTATTACTTTTAATTTTATATGCAGATAAATGTTTATTGAGAAAATACAAAACACACATTTTCCTTTAACAAAAATTGCAATCTGTGGAATGCAAACCTGCTCTGAAACCAGAATTTCTAACCAGAGATCCACGCAATCCGTAGAAAAGATAACCCCGATGCGAACAGCGTGAGACCCCGATTTACAAAACGAGCGTAGCTTAGCGCATCCACCACGTAGTCGCGCGCTCTGCGAGAGAGCGAGGCGAGGCTCGCGAGAGTGCATGCTTGCAATCTCGAGAAACGTCCAACACCTCTAATCGTGACCTCCCAGAACGTTGTGATAAGTGAGCCGTTAAAGGCGGCGTTGAACCCCGAGGATTGTAACCCCGCAGGATCAAGCCGGGATCCGCTGCTCAGACGTGCGTACGATCTTATAACGCATCTATCTTTAGCAGCTTTGCACGGCGGAGACCATTAAAGAGAGAAAGGGAGAGGAAAGGGAGAGGGGGAAACATCAGGGTCAACCCGGAGGTTCCACGATGGCGAATCCGCGTGATCGCTCCGTGTCGTTATAAAACGCGAATTTTCCCCGGCGTAATCTTGAAACACGAAACAGCAATCGCATACCGTGCCAAATGGGACGCCGATTAGAACGCAATAAAGTTTTCGCACCACTGTACGCCGATAAACGCTATAAGGAGCGCAAGGAAGCGAAATAATAGGTCATTCAAACCGTGATAAAAAAATACTTCGTCGCAGGTGTTATCTCGGGTGGAGATAAGATAGCATAGAGCCTCTACACGGGAGGTATTCGTAATTTGAATGCATAAGGAAGAGATCTGGAGCTATATATCTTTACCTTCTTCATAACTGCTAAACCTGGCATTTATTAAATTAATTTCCTGCCGCCTACTTTTTGTCGATCAGAGGAGAACTATGTTACGTAATTTGTATGGAAACAATATTGACGCTGATAGTTAAAAAAAACAACAATTTAAAATAGATCGAAAATCGCAGCACGTGCCGGAATTAAGAATATAAGTAAAAATCGATTCTCGGAAATGTACAACGTGGAGAAGCAAATCGTAATGTGTTATCTTCATAAATATTCCATTCAAAATGTTCTGGGAAACGCAGACGGCAAGACGAAACGATCCACGCAATAGCGCATATGCAATATGCACGTTTTGTAGTAGTAGGCGCGCACGGGCGGTGAAGTGGAAATGGCGTGAAAGCGCCAATACGATCAACGAGAATAGTCGTGTTACTCCTTACGTACTACATTTTCCAGATGCCACATGGGATAGGTTTCCTCGGTCACGTGTGCGCGGCACGTGTCGCTGCGTCGTCCGGCACGTGCTGCGATGTGTCGCCGGCAATGAGACTCTTCCGGTCCCCTTTATTTTTGTTGCTGCTACAATTTCGCACACTACTATGACTTAAAGCGATGTTTATATCACACTAATACGATTTGAAACATATTATAATACTTTATATCCTATCAGATTTTTATTGTCAGCTTTAAAATACTTTAGTCTAACTCGAACCTTGATAAGTCGAAAACCTCTATAACTCGAATTATTATCTGTTCCCTTGACATTTGAGTTAGAGAAATTTGATTGTATTATCTCGTCATCTTAAATTATTTGAGTTAATCGTATTTCATGGCAAAAAGCTAATCGTTTTTTCTATTATCACATTGGCGAAATTATAAAAGAATTATATACGATAAATTTAAGACGTATCCTAATATCCTTTGACAACTCACAATCAGTGGAGAATTTTAAAAGGACGTGTGGAAATCAATAAGTAAATCATCTAGATATATCTTTAGAAAGCTCTCCGTCAGAGTAATGAGACTGTCGATATTTGATGGATTGCCGCTTTAACCGAGTTTGTGATTGATATGTTTATAGTTGGTTCGCAAAGGTAAGTCTCAAAGTAGTAAGATATATTTAGGGTAATATATTGGTATATACATTTCTGAGCGATTCGCATGGGGGATATCTAATATGCAGGTTTCAGTAGTGGATCATTCTTGGGTGAAAATTATACCACCGATGGGACTTTCGGGAGCTTCAAACACCCTACGGAACTTCTATTTTCGATTTCCAATTACCCACTGGGTTGTTGGCAGGGGAACGTCGGGATAACGATTATTAATGGTACGCTGACTGTGAATATATAATATATTATATCCCAGGATATCGCGTAGTGGCGATAAGGCAACCGAGAAACACGTGCCATGTGTATCTGATTTACAAGCGATATTTTCGATAATGACGAGTGCGTTCTTACGTTTCATAAATCGACTATCGAAATACACGGGGAAACGCGCTAGCTTAATATAAAATTTTCAATGCTCGAGAAGCCTTGCGAAGTTTCGTAGAATGAAATATACGAGGGAAAACCTTTGGCTTAATATATACGATAACCGAAAGTATCGTATTGGCTATCTAAAAAAAGAATATATGTTTTCTTATTATAATATGTTAAATATAGATATTAATGTTTTGCTCATATTTTCAAATTATTCCTTACTCTTTAAAAAGTGATTTTAAAAATATTCAACACGTACAAGGAGATCTTTCATCGCGCAATTGTGACGTACAAGGACGGCAAAAAATCACCAAGGACGCAATAACGCCGCGAAAATACGCTCATTTTCTGTATATTTACACTTGGATCGCGTCTCTTGTAATTTACCTGCTCCGATCTTAATAATACTTTTCGACATATTCCACGAACGTGTTAATCAGATCGAGTACAACCAATGGGAAGAATGTGCGCCTGCACTTCTCGTGAGCACAGGGAACGGGGGATATACACGCGATCCTCCGCGTGCCCCCGCATATTCACGTCGGTAAGAAGAAAATTGGCGTCTTGGATCAAGGCAGACCTCTCTCATCCGTCGAGCGGGCGAGGAAGGAAGAAAGGCGAAGGAATGAGGTAGAAACGCCGCAACCCACCATTCCGCGGTGCCCCCTGCCAACCTCCCCGGAGGCCAGCTCGTACCCTCGTATCCGCGTTGTACCTTCTCACTCTCCATCTTTCCCTCTTCGGCGGCAAGAACTCGCGACTTTAACCGCAGCAAAGTGGGCATGGCGAACTTAAGGACCGTGACCAATACGATTTAGGGGCGCTCATTTTTCTCGGCCGCCGCTATAACATCGTCGACTCTGCCACGCATTATCTTGAAATCGAGATGACTTTACGGAACCGACAGGATGTACGTTAGTTAGGCTCTAATTAGAATGGAGAGCGTGCGAGGTGTATCTCCCGGCGTGACCTCGCGGCTGTGTCGTACCCCATGTATCTTTTATCGATCGCCGGGCGCACCATGCTACATGTGTGTTTGTGTGCGAAGTACACTTTACTTCACATAAAATTACAAATTACCGTACAGTGTCGCAGATCACGCCGACCAATGCTTAGAATTATTTCAAGATTCTACATTAAGCCCAATTCAATCAGTTATTTAATAAGAAAAAAATTTTTTACTGTATTTATATTCTTTTTCCCCTATAACGAACTGCCGTCATTACGTATAAAAGTAGAAATCATAAATGTTACATCGAAATGTTGAAGATAATATAATTAATGTAGAATATAGGTAGATGCCTCGAAAGCAAGGATAGTTTGTATTTTACTTAGTTTCTCCGAAAACAAAGCAAAAGAAAACGTAGAATATTTCTCTAAAATCAACGCTTGTTTGTTCGAGGACCGACCTTCTCGTTCATTGCGCTCAGACGAAATTCATGACAAGCTCGTGAAATCTGAAGCTTATTGTCGAAAGTTTCACCGGAAATAGCACCGGCATACTATCGCATTGTTCGCTTGAAAATAATCAAACTGCTACCTCGCCGACTGTTTCAACGTATCTCACGCAGCTATGGGAGCGGGTTATTGTCAGTTTTGTCAGACTCTAGTTGCGCGAATCGCCAGACCTCAGTGCGATATACATACGCAGCTTCCTAATGCATGAAGTTTTTATCATCAGTGTGTCGATGCCTTCGTTTATGCCTCGAGCGTTCTTGAGTGCATCGTTAAATTTCCCTTGGACGGGCAGCGAGAGGGATCGTAAGTGTTCTCGACGAAGTTTTAACGAACTATTTTGATTCTCTTATTCGTATCTAGACCGGCGATTTCAGGCATAAGGGAAGAATTGGTAAGAAACGAGAGAGAATATTATCAGAATTTTATTCGATCAGCACTCGGAAAGAATACGGCGAAGTTTCGCTAATTTGAAGAAGTTTCCCCTGTAAATATGAAGCTCGCCACAAGGTGGCTGTCCTCGATCGGGGAGGAGCGTGGCATCCTTGGAAGTGCGCGCCCGGCCCCGTCGCCTTGGAGAGCCAAGATTGCGAGGATCCCGAAACTCGCACGAAGGGGAGTTACCTAGACTACGGTGGAAAGGAGCCCGTTGGCGGTAGGGTAGGGTATGTATGAAGGGTATGGCCGAGGGTTGCGGGGAGTAAAGCGCGAAAAAGGGACACCGGTACCGAGAGAATGGGGAGACCGTTACGCCGTCTCTCCGAATCGGCGAGGATTTGATCCCGGCTCATTGTACGATCGGAATCGATGGGATCCAATTAACCTCCCTTTAAGAGGGTCGCACGGGCCCTATTGTCCCTCCGTACATACGATTCCTCTTGTGCGGCGCGGCCACGGCATGAGGTAACGCGGTATATAATCCGCTATAACATTATCGACCTCTTCCCTCCTCGCTCGCTCCCGCGGCGAATCACCTCACAAAGGGTATACATATACACTTTCTTATTTCCTGTTTGATCCCTCCTCGCCTCCGCCTCCGCGTCTTTACGGTTTCCCGATGTCGATGAGGGGAACGAGGGGAACTGGCGAAACGTCGTTATCGAGATTTCCTCTAATTGATCTCTCCCCATCGACTGCGACGACGTCTGTCGACGTGTGCAACCCTCGTAACGAAAAAGTTTGCCGAGTGGTGGATATCGAGGGACACGTGTTCGTACACGTGTATATGTTTACGGTACTATATTTGCTGCCTGAGAAGCTGCCATTTTCTTCATATCTTTGACCACTGAATTATCTTTTCAGCAAGGGAGAACGTATCATCGTATTATAATAATACTAAATTTGAAAATCTTAATTTTAAATGAACTAAACATAAGTCGATATGCTTTCGTTAATACAAATAATTGCATAAATAATTACAAAAATTGTTTGTCATGACCGCCGAACGTTTTTCAAAAATCGTGTTCCGTTTTACGTTTAACATTGTAATCGCTAATTTTATGTAATATTAGCCTTTGGTCAATATGTTTGCTTTATGTATGAAACTCACGCGAGGAGGTTTCTGCATATCTCACGCGAACGATCTTCGTGTTGAAGTTCCTTTAATGGCTCCAACAATAAGATACCCTACAAAATGCGCATACGTGTTGTAAGTTGGGGTATCGGGATGCCGCATGGGTCTTCTAAAAGGGGGACGTTCGAGAGAAGTAAGAATGACAAGAGATGACGGTCGGGATAGTGCACTCCGTGAATTACCAAGAGGAGAACTTTTTAGAAACATCAAATACCGTCGCTGCTCGCATTTCAGTCGCTTCCGCTTAGAAGCCATCAGCCCTTTTGCCGTGATCACCCCAGCGTAACGTATTATGAAATAGTCGGTGTCTAAAAAGGCCAACCCTCAGCACGCGAGATTGCAAATATCGTCTGAATAATATATTTTTGAATGATGCGATCTTGATTCGCTGACCCATATAACGTTCCATTAAATAACCGCCTCGACATAAAACGAATTAATGGCCCGTTGAAGTTGGGATCGTAAAAAGGGACGAAGTTGGATCGGCTTCGCTTTACATTAAACTACAATTTCATTTCATCTGCCATTTACAAATTGCTCCCCATTATATTTCCGCGCTCTCATTAGCAGCGATAATAACAATAATAGTAATGACAACAATAACAATTATAATAACAGTAATAATATCAATGCACTGCAAACAAAACAAACTCTAATTGGATTTCTGTGCGCCTTTCATTTCCGCCGAACAATTCCGACTCGTCGAGAGACTTTACAAAACCGACGTTAAAGCGGATGCTCGAAGTCATAGACGACAGAAACAAATTAAGACTCTGGACAGAGAGTCAGCGTAATGCGATGCCTCTTCTACTTCTGGACTCTCTTCGTGACGCATTGACGTTAATTCAAAACACGTCGCCGTGGACGGAAGCACCGGGACAACGGCGACGCCGGTCGGGACGGACGCTCGCGTGCGCCATCGTGGTAGCGTTTCCAGACCCATCAAGCATCCGCCGAGCGATAAAAACCACTGATGTATCACGCGGTCTAGGAAAGGGCATTCCCCATAACGTCTCTCTTCATTAATCCGAGCCTCGCCTTTAACGTGGCCCGCCCATACGAACCCAACTATCCCTTTCCCACCTTTTAGCCGTTGCAAATGACCTCACGGCAATTTCGCTTCTTCAAGGTGCAAGAAGAAACCGCCCTGTCTTGTTCCCGTTCACTTGTACAAACGTCCAGTCCGCTAATGAAGACGCACGACGACGGCGCCGTTACTTGTCCGCATTATAACGTTATAATACTCCGCGGCTATCCATTGTGCAATTGCCTGTCCAGCTATGAATCCTCCACAAGAAATTTCCTGCACGAAAATTGACAAGCGTAAACAAACCGCGGGATTATGTTACTTTAATGCTCCACTCGACATAATACCTTAATCAATCGCATCTAATCCGTTATTTATTATTTCTTAATCTTTTTGAACGTATAATATGAGTCACAATTGCTCGGCTGTTCCTAACAATTTATTTCCTTCAAGCCATTTGACGACTCGATAGTTTATCAATGTCATCGCCGGTCACTCCTCGACCGGGCACGTTACGCGGTGCTAACAATAATTTCACTCCTTAATGCTCGCAATAAGAGCAGCATATCTCGCTGCACGTTTTGTCCTCCGCGGACAAAACGGCCGGTCAAGGCGCGTGTGACACACCAATTGATGAAGACGCACGCCAACGTAACTTGTCCGCATTAAACGTCATAATCCAGCACGATGATATATCGAGCTCGCGGCCCGAGAGGTCGAGAGCATGTACTATTACGTAGAATGCGCGGCACAAATCACTTTCGTTCCGCAAAATTTCTTTTGTCACGCTCGCGACGACTCGTCGCTCGCCGCGAAATGCCCGTGCGTACAAAAGCGCATAGATTGTTCGCGTAAAATTGCGACTCTATCGGCGACTTTGTTGCGCGTCATTACACCATGGTTGCATCGCGATGCACATCGCATCGGTAATCCTACGTCATTCATTTCATCGGTTTTTAAGCCGCGAAGGCGTTTTGTGAAAGTCAAGAAGATGAACCGCTATCCGTTGAACGCCGCGATTCGAGAATAGACTCTTTGCACGTCTCCGCAATTTTTCAATCAAGTTGATAGACATTCTAGCAGACATCATTGTATCACCAAGGTACCTCTACCGAATAGTTAGAGTACATTGAGAGCGACATTTAATATTCTGTGAAAATTAAATATCATCCTGAAGGCGGCGAACGATCTCTTTTCATAATAAAATGATCTTGATACCGCTGGTCGCTCGACGAAAAGTGCCTCATCCGTTCATTTATTAAGAACATTATCCTGGATACATTATTCATCGTTGTACACTCTTGCGCCTAATAGCGGTCGGCGCGCAGATCGATCTTTACACAATTGCCGCAAATATTTACATCCGCTGTAATGCGCGCGCGTATTGCAAAGGGATTGATTCTTTACGGTCCCGGTTCGGGTTCATCCCCTCGCTCGTCCAATGCCCAATGCCAGAGAGGCCCGACATACATAACAAACAGGCAGAATCTACGAGCGGAACGTGGGAGCGGAAGATGGATTAAGAGATAAGGAGGCGTATCGGGACCAATCAATTACGAAGTCGAGGGTTCGTGCGCGGCCGTACATGGGAGTGAATCACCCACCCGGCGGGGTCGCGGAGCGGTCTCCCCCAAAAAGTGAAACGATTTCTGAAATATCGTCCCGCGCGGCAGTTACGCGATAACGCCGATCGTGATTCTTGTCCTCTTCTTCTCAAACGAGCCCATAAAATTCCCTATAATCGTCCGCTATCGACTTACCGGGGAAACGCGGCCGATAAAACATTATCTGCGAGTCGGACGCTCGGTTAAAACGAAGATTAATACGCGGCGCGCGATTCGGGGGTGGACTATATAACGTCGACGTTAGAGGAAAATTAGTTAAGTTGCAGCTAAGAGTCGTAGCCGCGCTCGGAAATTCTCCCGAGCGATAAGTCGCCGTGAGAACGCTAGTTAACTCGGTCCGCTATTCATTATTTTTATCTACGCTTTACTATATCTCGTAATTTTATTTCAGAATTAGTCTCAGTCACGAGGTACGTGACTTCCACACGAACCGTCTCGTTGAAAATGATATCGAAAACACTTTTTTATTGCGTAACGGGTAACGTGCGTGACGAAATAACTAAGCTTTGCGCTAAATTATATTCTTAATGCAAGTGATGATTTCTTATTTAGAGTGTAATTTACAATAACTTGCCGATGTTCCCTGCAAATAATAATTACAAAAGTTCTTAGCAATCTTCCGTCTTCGACAGATCTTTTGTCTTTAGAAAACCCTGTCGATGCGGGAAACAATTGTTCTAGACACTTATCAACAGACGAAACACAAGACGTCGATCTTCTTCGCAGGATTTAGCCGCATTAGCGCGAAACAATTTACCTAAAACGCTTCGACCTGCCGAAATGGCCGTGTAAGCGTGAACCCTCGCATAACCAGGGACGTAAACGTAACATCCGTGTCGAGTTAGCGAAGGGACAAAGAGATGGAGAGAGATAGAGAAAGAGAGAGGATAACAGGAACAACTACCCCATGAAACATCTTCTATTGTGTTCACGGAATGACAACGTTCCTTGGGGAAGGGAAAGAGGATTCCGAAACGGAACACTTGTAATTCTCATCTTATCCCGAAAATGGACGAGGCAGGCATGCCACGGGAATCCACCGCAACAGAATGCACCCCTTGCAATCAAGTAGGAGCTATCAAACGTTTTTCATACCTCCCCGCTTCTATTCCACGGCCGTGCGCTCTTCCTTTCATTTCGTCGAACGTTGAAGTGGTTCTCGCTGCAGAAATGAAAACCACCGGGACTTTAATCTGTCCATTAAATGGCGAAACGTATGGCGAGATAATTGGACAGCTTTTATGTAATAGAAAACCAGACGCCTTTGCGTGAAAACTGATAAGTGAACTAGGCAATTATAATTTTCCCCGAAACACAAAACATACTAACGGTAAATTTTTAATAATATAGCAATGTATGCTTCAATATATTTGAAATCAATTATTAGGATTAATCTATCTTTCATTATTGATAAATTTATATTGAATATTAGTAATACGATGATATCGCTATACTTATTACGAGTATAAAGTCTCTTTTACTTAACAGGCTTTCATATAAAAATGTCTTAGGGACTGCAATGTATATCCAGCTGTCGTTCGCGCTTCATTAAATATATACAAGACAGTTGTGAATGAGAGATCGTTAAACTCTCGTAAAATATCAAGCTATAATACACCGACGATACTGATTTCAATGTATCGCTCCATTTCGCACGAAACGTGTTTCAACCGCGTAAACACGATTAACGGTGCTTTCGCCAATGAATTGCCTCAATTATATTCATCACATGAGATTCGAACCGGTCCACTTGCATCACCAGGAAGAAACAGCTATCTGATAATTTCGCCATTAAGCCTAATCGATTGCGCGTAACTAGATCGTGGCGAATAAAATTACTTGACACGACTCGAAATAATTAGACAAAAGCAGATTGTAAATCAAGCTCCGCTCTTAAACGTTTCATTTTAATGCATGTCGCGTTATCACGCGTTTTACTACATGTCACACCACTTAAGTCGACATTATTGGGATTGCATTTCTTAGTGTAATTTACGAGTATTCAATGGTGAAGTCGACATCAAATAAACTACAGGCGCTAATATATTTTATGTCATTTTTTATTACGATCTACATATAGAAATACACGCGTGCGCGCGCGCGTACACATTAATGTAGTAAATAAGAAATAATTTAATTTCTCGCGAAATTTATATTTAATGAACTGCAATGTGCATAAATAACTAATGCAAATGAAAAACCGAAAAAAGAAATATGCGAGAGATTTTTTGATATTCACGGAGTGAACATTTGTCGCTTGCCAATAATTTTCTCGCCTCTCGAAACTCATGCGGGTTATATCTCGTGTATCGTGAATCGATCGGGCTATCGCACGTGGCAATCGTCGCCGCGGGCAGACGTGACAACCCGTGGAAAAAATTTTTCATTCGGATGAAATCGTAAACGGACATCGATGGGGATTACGCGCATAGCCGGGCGCATTATATACACAAAAGGAAATCAGTGCGCAGCTGTGTATGTGCATATGTATTGCAAGCTGGATAGCGACGTTCGACATTGCCACAGTTAGAACAGGGGTGGTGGTATATACATCCACCCTAGTCTGAAGAGGGAACGAAGAAGCCCTTACCTCACGTTTCGCTATAGGAGCCGCAGGCTATGAAACAAATCAATAGTTTGCACCAAAGTGAGTTGAGGGAGAGGAGGAGAAGGCAAAGACGGAGAAACGGCTCACGATAGAGGGAGAGAGAAAGTGGCGGAGGGGGAAGAGACGGATAGAGCTTTTCGCAGGGGTGGTGATTGGATGGAGTTGCTCAGGATCCCGTGAAATGATATCCATCGGAGTAGAAGCAGATAACGCTCCTCCGTTTTAGTTGCTCGCTTGCTTTTCGACTCCGAATGCTTATAATCGGCCACGAATAAGTGAGCTCGCGCGCGCGTATGAAATCAGCATCAGGACCAAACGACCGTCTTCAGTTGCCTGAGTCATTACCGGGAAAGTTCTCGGACTCTGTGGGAATCGAAGCGTTCGCAAAATTCGCGAATCTCATTAAAGCATCATAGGATCCTCTTGGGATGGAACGCAATAACAGAACGATCTCTATGTAAGCTACGTCGTACTTACATAGAGATATAATTCGCGTAGCCGCAATTTAGGCTCTTGATCGTTTCGACTTATGAATAAACTAAAATTGAAGGCAAAAGGCAGTTTCTCTTGATGATGTTTCGAGAAGATCTTATCTCCTCATAGATCGTAAAGAAATCTCTCGATGTGCTACTCTAGTTAATTGTCGCCTAATCGATAGACACGCCGTTCTCGAATCTTTGAACGGAAGCACTTTCCTACGTCGTGGAAAAAGGGGAAAAATGAGGAGGAAATCGAGAAGAGAGAAAAAACGCCACGCCGATGAGAATGGGAGATGAAATGCGTTACAATGAACGCGGCGTAACTCGAGGCTACGCAAAGCGTGCCGCGGAAATGGAAACGTGCGAAACGGGAAATCGGCCGTGTCCGGGTAAAACAGGACGGATTTTCAATAGAACGGTTGCGCGAGCCGCGAGAGGGTAGGCAGAAGGGGTGCGCGAAATGTGCTCTTTTGAACGCTCGTCGAGGAGGCATTTGCGCCGCTGGCTGTTGGCGGGGCGACGACAAGCCGAGCTTAGATGGGGAGATTTCGACGTGTACGCGACGTGCGAGTATTCGAAGAGTCGGTGACCCAGCTGCGCGCTGACAGTTGTCGACTCTTTGTCAATTTCCCTAAGCGATTGGACCAGACAACGCCCCTCGGAATTGACGGTGCCCCGTGCTCTCGCCCTCCCCTGCTCGCGCGAGATATCGCGACGCTCGAGTGCCGGCACTCGTCTATTTTCCCATTAAGCACGTACATGTGATTACAGGGCGAAATCGCGCGCCACGTAAGCCCCATGTACGCTTCTTAAACCCGAAGACCAGCACGTCTAAACGGATCATCGAACGAACGCATCTGGCGTATAATTAATAATCTAACGCAGCTATACACCGGCGCGCGCACATGCGCAATTTCTCAAAGGATAAAATTTGATTCTCCCGTATTTTAATTTTGTTAATATTTCTGATAACAACGGGAAGTATTTAATTGTAAAATGAACTTGTATAGTTCTTGTATTTTTTTATTCTAACAGAGAGTATCCTATACTATATTGTACTCTATCTTGAAAAGAATATAGGAATATTAATATTATATATATCTAAATTATAAAACTGTCGATGAAAAAATGCGAACAAGCTTTGATAAATCATTCTAATTGTATTGACGCAATATAAATCATGGTCGTCTCTAACTCGTGTTCAAGAATGCACACGAATTTCGTTCTACAAGAGCGATCACTGTGTTATTTGAAACCTACCGCACATTCGGGTATTTACGCGCAAAAAGTACATGCATTTGGTAGTGCGAAGTGAACGCAACTATTTAATTGATTATACGGGTCCGATAAATACTGGGTTATTGACGCGTGTAGGTAGCCACGAAATTTTACTCCGAAACCAGAATTTCGCCACAATTGACTGACCAAATCGCAAAATTGCAAGTACAAGCAGAAAGTGAGAGGCATTGAAGAGCAATTCGCTGAAAATTGTGTGAACGCTATGGCATAGCTATTCATGTAACCCGCCGTTTGCGGCCACTGTCAGACAAGTGGCGTTAACGGAAGTGAAATATGCATCGCGCAATGAAAATATGCGCTAACAGCGAGTACAGAATTTATGGAAATGTATGTAGATTGCATAAGTCGGTAAATAATGCGCAACGTTTATGTATAATCGTGTGCCGCGAAAGTAGACAATCGCATTAAAAGGGTACGCGTTGCGATGAGGATAACAACGTAACATGAATATGATGCATAACAAAACGCCAGGTCGATCGAATTAAAATTAAAAACACGCGCATGACGGTGGGACGTGGGTATTAATCGATGGCTGCAGAATTTTAATTTCTGAACGTAATATTTACACATTATACACTGCGTATCACCCATTATCCATATTATTTTCCGGATTATACCGTACCTGTGGACAATCGTCGTGTCTAGGCACAGCATGCGAGCTTCGCGGATAACGCGGCACGTTGTTTCTTCGCGTAAACAATAAAGTGGCGACTGCCATGTAAGCACGAATAGGAGTGCGTATTGTCGGCGTATTGTATTTTGGGGTCAGTATCGCGGGATATGTAAAGGCTCGTGCGCACATACGTGCCATGCACACATGTCCCCCGTTTTCATCCAGCTGGCAGAGTCACGTACTCGCCGTTCCACACGGACATCGCGAAGCGGAGTTCGCGAGAGGGAATGCGCCGCATTACCGCGCGGTAATCGCAATGATTACGAGAGCCCCGGGGTGCCGGGTATATGTAAGAACCGTGTATGCGTTCCGCGCGAGCGCCGTATATAGGCTGCTTTACGGCTCGCGCGGACGATTCGGATCGGGCGGTCCCTAACGAGGGGGAAAGAGTGCTAAATGTTGAAGAAATTACGAGGCGGCGATCCGACCGATCGCTATCGCCGGTAATGCCGCGTGATCGACGCTTCGCCACGCGCGTCCCTTGTTTCGAAAAGCCGCGGCTTTTCCAGGCCCCGTCGTCGAAACGGGGAAGCCGGATAGGCGTGCGAATGCAGTTACTCGAGGATAAGACGTCATGTATATACGATTTAATGCAAGGATACGGGCTTACCCTGTAACTTGCGTGATAGAGTTATCGTTGCGTCCATGCGTACCGTCATCACCCGCGTACTCGGATTATTATATTTATCAATAATTACGGTGAATATCTCGGGCTGTCTTAACTCGTATGCCTTCTTGCATGATACGGTGAGAATAAGAGGGATCGATTACATAGTTAAAGCGGCGAGATATCCATTTTTATGGGATTTATATCTTCTATTTTTTACCTATAATCGCTCGGTTCATACAACACTATAAACTGTGCGATTTTATCAATAATTTTATCTTTTTAGTATTTGACAAGAAATACTATTATTACCTATATTTTAATTTTTAGTATTAAATATTTTGATCCGTAACTTGGTAATCAAACTTTGATCTATTTATATATGCTTTTGTTGGTATTATCTAAATATTTTTTTATAAAGTATGCATTGTCTATAGACCATCCTAATAAAGAGTAACATACTCTAAATATCAAACTCGTTTTACATTTTGATTACATTTAGTTATCTGATATTCATGTATTATCATCCTTTTCAATTTATTCCGCCTCACATTTCTCGCTGATGGAACTAATCGACGTGTCAGCTTCCGAAAATGGCACTGTCTATTTCGTCCGTCAACTCCAGATCACAGAAAATCTCGTTCTCTCGAATTCATCGTCGCCTTCACCAAACGCACACATTCGATGTCACCATAACGTTATCGTTTACTAAAAAAGAAGATACCGAAGACTTTCATACTGTCAGAAATGTGTTTGAGGACGCGCTATCTTTTTAAGACACTGCTATCACGCGCAGTCACGGATTCGCAGCATGCATTCCGTTGTGGAGCCTCGATCGAGAGAAGTACGAGACAGCAAGGAGTCCATATTGGCTCGTCCGTTTTGCCGCGATCTGTACCTATGTAAATCGAAATATATGACTGTACACTGAGAAAAAAAAGCTGTTGCTTCAATTAAAGTGTTATCACGGGGTGCCAATAACATAAAGTAGTTCATTCAATTGTATTATTATTAGACCCAATGTCTGCATTTTTAAACCAATAATTCAATCATTGTTTTAATAATCCAAATATTGGGTCTATTAATAATACAATTGAATGAACTACTTATGTTTTTGGCACCCCGTGATAACACTTTAATTGAAGCAACAGCTTTTTTTCTCAGTGTAGCCTGGGTAAACGCCCCCCAAACATTTATACTACATTTTAACAATATCTATTGGTATTAAAGTCCGTGGAATCATAAAATTATTAAAAATTTACTTACGAATACTATTTAATATTATCAAGACAAGAAGATAAGAAGAAATTTAAATAAAACGAGATAACAGTAAATTAATATACTCTTCATATGCATGAAGATTTTTTCATGAGAGGAAAAATATGTTTTTATAAATCTGTACTTATTACAATAAAGCATGTACTATATTGGCAAATATATATAGATATTTGTTCAAATTTTTATCTTTTTATTTTGCTTGTTATCATGCGAGTGTGAAGCGTATACGTCCTATTATACGTGAACGTGAATTCGCGTGGCGGCATTTCCGCGCCGAGAGGAAAAAACTCCTCGACATCGTAAATACTTGAATCGACTTTCGCAGCGCAACCTATCGATCTCCGTGATCGCCCGTTTGGCTGCGAGCCACGGACAAGTGAACTTTCCCTTATCGAGTCGCGCGATCATCGCGTAAGTATTGGGTAAGGACGGTCACGTGTGTCCGTTTCCTTACGAGCGATCCTTTTGCGAACACGCGAATGAGCACGCAGAAACGACGCCTTTGGATGACGCAAGTACGCTTGCTTGCATTTGACGGGATTTTTCGCGACGGTGGAAGCACGCGTAAAGAGGTATTACTGACGAACGCGGAGGATCTGATAAAGAAATGCCTATCGATATTCCTGCGGCTGATGGACCGATAATCTCGAGATACATAGCCCCCGACAGATTATTAATCGACAATATGACAATATCTAGTTAGCAGAAGTGAAGGATACGTCGGATAATAACTCTCGAAGCCCCCATCGTTCTTGCATAATCAATACTTTACGCAATATGCATTCCGCAACGTAAAGTATATATCCTCAATATACATTTCATCTCTCTATAACAACATCTACTGCATTTGACATTCAGCACCGTGCGTGATCACTGCACACATTTACGCCATGAAACCCTTTCAGTATATTATTATTAAGTCATCAAACTGATTACTTAAGAATTCATTATTTATTCGCCTTTTATTATTAAATAAGTCTTTCTGCATAATCCAGCAATTGATTAACCGTAAATATCTTAATCCGAATGAATGCGGCGTGATTCATACCGTGCAAATCGAATAAGCCGTAAAATATTGGCCCACGTCGGGCGTGGTACATTTCGCGTAAAAAGTTTCGCCGCAGACAGCGTGATCGTAAAAGATGCATCCAGACGTATCGGTACGGCTGCGACGTGGCATCGCGTGAGAAAGATCGCTTGTGTTCGCCATAAAACTTCCTGTTCCCCTCCCCGTTAAATTTGTTAGCGGCCCATTGTGCCGCGTGCGGAGGTGCGTATGCACGCACCAGGTGCATTCTGGCCATCACGACGACACGTGTTTCGATTCACACATCAAACACTCAAGGAGGGAGAAACTTTTCGGAGCGTATCGGTACCGCTTCATATTGTTACTCGGCGTTTGGGTTTTGTTAGGTTTCGCGCGCCGTCACCCCGACATCGATGTTACTTCTACACTTCTGTAGGTCGCGAATAGGTTTCTCTTATGGAAACAATCAGCGGTGATACGCCGCTATGAACACCAAGTGCTCTCTATTGAAATCGATTGCGAAGTTGGCGAGCGTTGCTCAACGGTGATTTTTACTATATTGACTTGACGACGATAATACACGACTGCGTTTCGAACGAGTGCACTTTAATCGAGTTGATCGAAGTAAATCGCGAGCACACTTCGTTGCTATCCCACTTATTTAAAATGCATAACTTTGTGAATTAATAAATTCTGCAGAGACAGTCATAAATGAGAAATGCAGTTTCTGCAAGATGAACGGAGAAGAATTAAATCGCTTCGACTTGGTTGAAAAATGTAAAGCGTATGCAACTCGCAGCGTTTGCGGCAGTGTGTGTCACAATCATTTTAGTTTCTCCTTGCAATCTTCCAAAGGTATTAAACCTAATGAAGTGAGAGGGGTCACGCGCGCAGTCTCGAATTACACGGTAGACTTATTTAACGCAGCCTCTATGCGGAACGCTCAGTGCATTATACGTGTTCCACGGCGCATTACAGTAATACTCCGCGATAAGCCACTAATCTTTATAAGGGATCGTCCCAGTTGGGACAGCGCGAGCGTAATCTGTCGAGAGGGCGACCATTATAAGCGACTGAAAAAAAAAGAAAAATTTTGACCCACCCCGTTGAAGCGATATATCACTCGGTGCCGACCTACGTCCACCCTTCCCTATTTTTTTCATCCCCACCTTCGTGTTCCCCTGAATGCGCTCTACCCTCTTACGCCGCGCCTATTAGTCGACATATATGCGGCGCGTTCGCAAGCATTAGTAGAAATGTAATCTTACTTAAGCATATGTCGGCATGACTGATCGGACGGTCGACAGCTCGGATAAATAATAGCGCGAAGAACGATGTCCCCCGATTTCGGGCTCCTTTCACCATCGCGCGCATCCCCTCGGCTCGCCGTCCTCCCTGCGGTCCCCTCTTACGTGCTTGTGGGAATTAGGAAAAAAATCACATATGGGTGCCGCCTGCACGACAAAGTGGGGGATCATGCTGGTAGCTTGATTGCGTCGATGGCCATCGATCTGGCCACTAAGTCCACGCCTGAATTCAAGTACACGCACGAAGGTCTTCTTTTTGGGGACACGAGTACTTTCGCGCGATGTTTGCACATGTTGCGATCGATCGCACGCCCTGCGCCGTATAATAAACCGAATCTGCAAAAGCACGAAGAGATAAAGATGATTGTATTCGACTGACGATAAAATAAATAATCGAGATTATTTCTATTGAAAAAGATTAATTTTAAAAATTTCTGCGTGTCTCTCTCTCTCTCTCGACTTTTCTTCACGCACACGCAAGAATTATACAGACCTTGTTTGATAATATTTTGACTTGAGCGAAACGTGCTAAAGCTAAAGCGGAATATTAACGCCAAGCAAGTTCCACCTTAGGCGTTACTGTTCGTCAGTATCTCAAACGGAGGAGAAGGACGAGGAAACGGGGGAAGAGACCGAGAAGGTAGAGGGCGTAATTGAATCCCGACAGAACGTGGAAGCATAATAGCTTACGTAGAATGATTACGTAAAGCTGCCATTGTGCGGCTCGCTGCCGCTGCTCTACCCATGTACGTCGATTCGTAGCTTCGTTGCTTGCACGAGCGCCAGACATGCACAGATATACGTTGTGTATTAGCATACGTTTCCTTACAGTAGGCGCTACTGGTAGCCTGTAAATGCGTAACCCTTTCTTTTATTTCCGATTATACGCCTCGAACGAAGAGGAAGAGACCCGCGATCACGTCGAGTCGTAAAATCTAACTCAATATCTTATGCGTATGACTTTATTCGACATATAAATACGCGTGCGTTCTAGCAATTTCTGTGATATTAAATTTATTGTGTTGGAATATAATGGAAAGTGCGTGGGATCGATTCATTCGTAACGCAAGGCGATGAAAATGCATTGCGAAGATTATTGCGATTGTACGTATAATGAATAAAATAATGTTAATTAATGCGCAATGCTGCAATTGTTTCGAAAATCTCTACTAATTCTCGCCTTTTATTCTGTAACAAATCTTATTCAGTTTTTATAAAATGGAGTTAATAATACTACTAATATAGCTAATAATACTAATAAAATATATGCTTTTTTCTTTTTTAATATTGTAAGATATATCCATATGTAATTACAGATTATTTAGAAAAATTATATATTTTGTCATCTCTACATACTGTAATTTCGATTTGAGACGAAAAGAAGCTACAGCAAGGTACGAAGTTTAATGATTTCTTGCTTTTACCTTATGTACGAATCGAGACAGCACTCTCTTGGCTCGTTAAGACTCGAGGATCGAATTGCACGAGGGAAAGAACAGAAATCTGGGAAACCGTTTAGTAACACGACGCGAAACACATGCTGTAGCCCGTATTGCTGTCGCTACCAGTTACCTCTCCTCCTTCTCGCCAGCATTCTCGTTTTTCCGTTATTAGATATTTTTTCCATTTCGTGACTATCACGTGCGTTACGTACACGTACAATAGCCGTAACCTGAGCGACAGAAATCACAGCTTCGGCTTCTCTCTTGTTATGGTGCTCTCTTTTTGTATCCTTCACTGTCATATCTCGGTCTTGCAACACGATGCAGCGAGAAGCGAGAAATATATTGGTACACGTGTCGTCATAAGTAACGAAAGTGTTCACATAAGTATCTGACTTGGAAAAGAAATCCTAAATGAGCTCTATTGCGCCTATACATAAAATAGTTTATACACTTTCTGTTTTATCGCAAAATAATAATTGCTATTTAATTGCCACTAGTTTATTCAAGAGCGATTTCGTTGTTGCTTCTTCTCGTTTGTATTTAATTGTTCTGAATATATATGTTGCATCTCCTCTAAATGTTGACGAGAATGCTCCCCAGAGATGTCAGTGTGTGCTTCGGTGCCTTATAATAAATTACTCCTCTTAAAACATTGGCGCGAGTGCCGTCGCAATTTCTCGGTACATGGACTATCTCAGTGTCTCCGATAGCCGCTCGGTTGGCAACGATCGCATTGACGGAAGTGGAAGTCCTCCATTGTCCCCGAGACAGGCTGAGGCGCGAGGCGTGCAGAATCTGTGCCAGGAGTGCATGCTATGCGCGCATTGTCCCAAATGACGTCAGCCCAGGCGAAGTTGCGAAACTCGTTTGCGCGGACAATCGTCGCCGTGCCGCGCCATACGATGCACGCGATGCACGTGCAACGGCGTGTCACGCGTGCACGCGTGTGTCAAACCCGAGGGAGACTCTCTCGGGCCGCGTCTAGTTGCTCGCCGTGATCCTACCCACCGGTAACCAGGAATGCCAAACACACCTAGGCCTCGATTTTGCGAGGGACGGCGACGTGCCCGAGACGGGTTATCTGTGAGTCATGGAGCTGCCAATGGATATTAATAATGGTTTCGAGTGCACGCTGGCATAGGATAAAGTTAAAAATAGCGACACGGCGGCGGGAGCTTTCACTTCCTCGTCCCAAGGCGTTACGGCGTCGGGCCAATTAGGGTGAACCGACGAAAAAGATCGTCCCCCCTCGATAAATGCCACATAATCGCAGGGGGGAAGAGGTCACACGGATACGCGCCATTGTATTTCATCGCGGGCGAGACGTGTGGATTTATTGGGCATCGCCGTTAACGGCGCGCGGTGAAAGTCGACCGTGTATTATATATCGCGGGAGTTGCGGGAGGAATGAAAGCGGCAACCAACGTCGAATGTAACGCGTCGGAACGGCGCGGCGGCGTCGGTCGCCGCGCCGTGCGTTCGCGCGGTGCACCGCGCTTGATTTGGACGATAAAGGTCATTCGTCTTCGTTACCGCTCGCTACGGGCTGCTCCTCGTTTCGCCGAACTGTCCGAAATATTTTACGAGCTGTTACGAGCGCGAGGCGACGGGCACGGTCTCGGCGAGATTAAGCGTGTCAGCGCAAATGTTAAGGCTCAATTTCCAGCCGACGGGTATGAATTGATGGAAGACGTAGATGCAGATGCAGACGAAGACGCGTTTCCAGTTTCACGCCGTGGAGGGCTGCCCGGCGTTCGCCTTCGTCTTCTTCGCCGGCGGGATGATGGTAACTGCAAAGAAACGGTGAAAGATGCGTTTCTGCATTGTCGATAAGAGCATTCTCCTCTCCTTCTCTTTCTCTCTCTCTCCCGCTCGCTCGCGAGTTTAACGAACTGTATTGCTCAGAGCGGGGGAGAAGAATCCTGGATGACCTCAGAAGTCAATATAGCCGGAAGAGTATGTAGGGCGTATGCCACCGCATCGCATCGTGACTGATCTAGCTGTTCTCTTAATCTTCTCTTATGCAATGTTTGAAGATAATGTCTTGCATCAGAAGAAGCTGCTTATTAGCGTCGAGTGAAGGATTATTTACGAGATAATAATAAGGAAGAAGAGCGAAGTTAATTAACACATATAGTATACGTATATATTCCTAATATACAGAAAATATATGCAATGCACATGAGTACGTATGCATGTCATAGAAAATATTTCCAACGCTAATAAAAATGTCGTAATGGCAATAAAAATTACTTAAATAGATATCAGAAAATATATGTTGGCACGAATATTCCACCATTCTATTCTTATATAATTAAAAATGTTCACTGCATATTATTGGACAAGAGATACCGTATAGAGGAGAAGGTGGTAATATGGAACCCCACTTTGTTTTTTAACGATTTCTTGTAAATTATA
This sequence comes from Aphaenogaster ashmeadi, assembly GCA_003063805.1. Classification (NCBI taxonomy): domain Eukaryota; kingdom Metazoa; phylum Arthropoda; class Insecta; order Hymenoptera; family Formicidae; genus Aphaenogaster; species Aphaenogaster ashmeadi. The sequence continues at coordinate 320,442 of NJRQ01000056.1, read as the reverse complement.
AGCTCAATTTTTTTATTCTTGGTATGCTTAGATTCTTTACTCTATTGCTAACCCATTTCTAACGTCCAATTAATGATTCTTCACTTACAAAAAAAGCTGCTTAAA
>NJRQ01000056.1:153286-319752 GCA_003063805.1 Aphaenogaster ashmeadi | reverse complement strand
GTATTAAGATATTGGGGGGTTCCATAAAATCTGCGGGTTCCATATTACCACCTTCTCCTCTATATAAAAGTTATATTTCATTTTTTAAAGTGATATAAATAGTCAGCTTTGGTTTTCGCTATCCTACTCTATCTATTATATCCCAAATACGTATATAAGTTTAATGACTGCGGATCAGTCATCCCTGCGGGAGCTACCGTTGATTTTAAAATTGAGAACGACTCTCCATCTAAACTGTTAGTCACATGCTAGATGTTACGTTGACGCGAACCAAACTGAACGTGACATTTTAAGTAGCCTGAGATGTTCCTGAAAACGACAACGTATTTTGAGCTTGATATCGATCTGCAGCGCGCTCTCGCCGGTCTTCTACATTCCCGCAACTAAATCCCACTAGACCAAAATAGCACAGAATAATATTCGATAAAAGAATTTAGCACAGTCTGCGATTGACATACAAATCTTTTGCAGAATGCATATGGTAAGACTTTTCTTACATACGGAGCACAAAAGTGTATCCTAAACGCCGTAATCGTGTCTGTTATATATATCACGACTCGCTACAAAAACGTACACGCGTTCGCTCCCATTACGTTTCTCTCGAGGTGAATGGAAACGCCGACATGAATCAAAATGGACGCGACGTTTGAAGTGGCCCGAGGAGTTACTCGAAACGGGAGAGCATCCAGAGCCCATATAGCGGCCCATCGTGTTCTCGTCTATTCCGTACAGTGGTAGACAGCGAGGCAAAAGCCGGCCAACAGCTGTCAAAGCTTCCTCGGCCTCTCCCGGCCTTGTTTCTACCCGCACCCTTCAGCATCCGCGGTATCCGATGTTGTGGTTGCTAATGTACTCGGTGTACATCCAGTCGTCAACCGACAAGGATCGCGACAAGAAGAAAGGGTGACACTGCCAGAGCTAGTGCTTGCTTTCGTAGTAGAAGGCGCTCATTCGATTTCCGCTCATAAGATCTGAATGACTCATTCAGTGAAATAAGCATCGGGAGAATCGCGAATTTTATACCTGATGTTCATCGACACAATTCAATCTAAATAATATTTGCGAAATTGCGAAAAAACGAATTTTTTCTTATTTTTTAAAGTTTTGTTACAAATGCCAAGCTTTTCATTCTTTCGACGCAGTCTGCGCATTCGTTATAAAATTATAATTATAATTACACTACTGCTGCTGTTGATGTTTAAAAAATAAAATTCTAGCGAAAATTTAATGACACGAATGATTATGAAACATTATATTTAACAGGGTCCTTTTTGTAGCGAACGCGAAATATGTGCTAACATATTTTGCACTGGACGTGTGTGCACATTCCTAAAAATGGTAGAAAAATATTCACGCTCAATGAAGATTAAATTACGTCGCCTCGTATAACGGCGCTATCCACAAGTCCCCCGTGGGGTGCGCCTAGATCTTGAAAATTCTCGTTCGCGGCGGGTTTCATATTTGCAGCCCGCTGTGGTTCTGTGGTCGGGCGTTTCTAGCGACTGGCAACGAGGCACCGTAAATTAAACTGCGGTCGTCGCGCCGTGTGGCGAATGAAAACGTTAGACTCGCCAAAGACCAGATTTTACGGAACCATCCAGCGGAGGCTGGTTTATTCGAGGTTGCGGTCCAATTCGTTGTGACGTGAACGTTAGATCGACGAGAGAACAGTTGAACCGTTAAACTAAACGAGACGGGACTGAAAAGAGACACTCGAAAGCGAAATGGAATGATACGGATCACATTTAGCTTCTGGCTTGACTTTTGAACCCGCCTCTGGTTCCTTTGATATCAATATATATTTCAGTAACAATAAACACACAGAGAAAATGTATCGTGTTGGATCACTCGCGCGCGTGCGATGAGATACTAATGTACTGCTATGCAAAGAATGTTTCTCAAGGAACATCGAGCCCGTTAAAAGATAAAAGCAAACTGAATGCAGTATTTGCATGTCTGGAATGCAAATATTTCGCGAACCGCACGACCTAAAACAGAATCTGCGGGAGAGATAAAAGACAAGGACCTGGTCTGAACTTCAAAAAGATCGGATTCTAAAGCAATCGCAATCTAGTCAGACGCGACGGCGAGACAACTATCTGACTTTGATTTGGAGCCGAAGGGTTTAACCGCTAACACACTCGGCAGTGGTGGCGCCTAATGGGCTTGTCTGTTTCTAAAAATATATCTTGCTTTGAATTTCCCACATTCAGCTCTCGGTGCCGTGCCGGGTACACTGCCACTGTTACTCCACTTTCGACCGGTGAAAATAACTCGACCGGTGCTTCGCGGTACCGTGTCATTTCTCTATCTTGCTTTGTCCGCTCGCGGACGCGTTTCAGGCGCTTCACCGTGAAACGCATTTCCGCGACGGGCAACAAAATAGAAAAAATGTATCGCGAGAGCCGCGACTGCACGCCGGCGCCGACACTCGGAGAGGAGGATGAAAATGTTGCGTATAGGCTTTTTACACGTTGAGTCTTTGTCGTGGGCGGCACTTCTACTCGGCAGGACGCCGTTCAATGACCGAGCAATCCACCGCGGAAAATACTCGTTGTGTGCGAGCGAAAAGCGTAAGTGAATTTCGCGGTTAAGGAAAATGAGGGAAACTGATGATGTATTCCGGGAGAGATATTTCAAGAGGATTCTGTCACGGAGATACCGTCGTATTTCTTTCAATAGAGAGCTTAAAAATGTAGTTATTTATAAAATTATTACTCAGTTATTTATAAAATTATAACTTATTACAATTCCATTCTAAAATTAGAATACGCCAGTTTTAATTTCTCGCGATGAATAAATCAGGTATTTCCTCGACAAAGTCACACACCTATGTGTTAATTGGAAACGCACGAAGAGACAGTCGACAGCTTATTACGACCCGCGTTCTGTGGAAGCATTGTGGTGATTACATTGTCTTATTTACACAGGGGGAAGCTCAGAATACTCAGGATCATTTCAGAGAGGTGATCGGTCTTTGTTCACGTCGCATCGTTCGTCACTTCTTTCCGGGAACAAGCAAGCTCTTGATGTTGGAAAGAATAGCACGAGACTGAAGAGAACCAAAAATCACTCAAGCTAACCGACCTGCTACCGAGTAATTATCCTTTCTTCATCGTAAATTGCCATTGTCCGCGATAAGAAAGACACGTAACTAGTTGGCTATTATCTAAAAATCCACATTTTCTATCTAGTACATACCTATAGTGATATTGTCGGAAACTGTCTCGACTTCTTGAATCTGATAATTTAAGAGTATATGGAAAAAGCTTTAATTTTTAATTTTGTGAAAAATTTTTAATTTTTTATTATGAGCAGTTATTAATATTTGTTTTTTTATTAGCTGTTTCAAATAACATTCGCGATAGATACAATATACGTTAGGGAAATGTGGAAGGTTGTGCTATATTAATATACAACCGGGAAAAACAAGGGAGCTTTATTACGCCGTGAAAATGCATATTCATGAGTAATAGTTAGCTCGTAAATATTTAAAAGCGACGGTACCTATCAATAAATAACGTGGGTTGATATTGTATTTCTAACTCGTTTCGTTGCAGCTGTATGACGTAATTTATTGATTTCTCTATAAATTTATCCCGCGTTCATTGTAGACCCGAGAATTAACACAGAAATGTTCATTTTAAATATACGTACGTTAACTTTTCATCGCAACATCGTTGTATAATTTATTTAATAACGTCACACGATTCTTTTGTTAAAATATAACAAGGCGGCATAAACATCGCGATCAAACTTACGCACGAATTCTAGAAAAATATCGCCGCACATTTCTGCCCGTTTGTTTGTAACAACGTGTAACAATCGACCGTATCTCTCAGCAACAGGATGAAACGCGGGATAATAACGCCAAGAGTGCGCGGGTCCGCACGAAGCAGACAGATCATTGCAAAACGACGAAGGCCCATAACGTGATCGCACGTGATGTATTTAGCGTCCTTGTCGATAATCGACGCATCGAGGATAATGCCGGGAGAGACTAATCTCGACAGAGGCGGCCGAGCTCGCCGACACGATGATGAGAGGTACATTCTTAGACGTGCCGCTCGTAATATGCGGGCGCTTACGACAACGAGCTCGCCACTCGATCACCTTGCGCGAATTTTCTCCCGCGTTATTTTCTCACGAAGCCCCTCGGCTCGCGCTCGCTCTCGGCCTCCGCGCGCGGATCGTTTACATTGACCTACCGTGCAAATGCAAATGCAAATATCCGCGCCGACCTCGCAGAATCTACTTTTTACCGCCCGAGGCGCGACGATATCGTAGCAGATGGTGCGAACAATCGTGTTACATAAGCAGCTACGTAGAGATTATGGTAATAACAGGCGCTTATGGCGTTCGCTACTTTCACGTAAGCCACGTCCATGACATCGAGACATTCATATATGCATTTTTATATTATCTACCTTTAGAATGTAATGGAGTATTTCAGGGTCAGGCATATGTGAAATTCTCTGCTATTTTAGCGAGCGGTTGATATCTATTTTTATAATTATAACTTGAATTATATTTGAAATTATAACTTGTACTCGCGCGCGATCAATGTAAAATCAGATAACCAGAAACTTGACGTTCTTTGATTACGTTTGTATAAACGCACAATTCCTTTTAGAAAAATAGACCGCGCGACTGAAAAAGTCAGATAAAAGTAAGCCGATTTGAAAACGGTTTTTCGCTTTTAAGGTATAAACCCGGCCGCGGCCAGCTACGTGGATCTATCAACACATAGTGCGCACAACATCTAAACCAATGTCGGCAGACCGTAAATCAAAGTCGCTCCTTCATTTTCGATCAAATTGGATCTGCGTATCGTATAATCCCGATATTTCAATATTTCTGGGGAAACAAAACCCGCCGCGTATCGACCCGCAGGGTCCCCCGACAGTGCACAATCGGCGTGACGAAATAACGTTGGGGAGGCGGAAAAAAAGCCGAAAATCCGGAAACAGCGATATGCTTCCAGGCCTCGCGCTGTGCGCTGTCCGGTGGATTCATTCATCAATCGCGTCGAGGCTGCATCTATTGTCGGAGATCTCGCATCGGGCTTTTCGACGCGTTCCACGGAGGCGTGAAAAACACGACTTTCTGGTTGACCCGCGGCGCATACGACAGCGAGCTACGAACCGAAAGAGGAAAACGCGGTCGGGATCAATGCTCGCGTCGGATCGCAGTACGAAGCGCGACGCGGCGTGTCGCAATTAAAAATTGTTGTCGAAGTTTCCGGCGAGCTTCGCTTAGCGAGCACCGTCAGTTGGTTTTTTCATCGTCGCATCAATGCTTCGCCAGCGCACCGTGGCGATACATCTCGCCCTATGCACTCTATTACAAATAAGTCCGCGAGTAGCGCGTGAAAACGCGAACGCGCCGAATGCACCGAGGATTGTCCTCTATAGATACGAAAATTCCCAAAACTGCTGAAAAGAACCAGATTATTTTCTCCGTGACGCAATGCAGCTAAAAAAAATACGACTGTGTCTCTAGAAGATTAAAAAAAGGTTTCTCTCAGTCGAGTACATTTACGACGGTTCATAAATACGCGACAACAACATTTCGAATTTTACGATTTTCTTTTATAGCTGCCACCTCAGGTGCTACCTGCTAACACGAATTAAATGTAAATCTTTGATACGTAATCGACCTTGGGATTCCTGACGTTATTAGAAACATCTCAGGAAGGTTTCTTGCGCAACGCATTATGAATTAATGTCAGACGACCCTTATCGACGCGCGAATGCGCTAGAAATGATATAACTCCTAGCAATCACACGTTGATGGGAAAATCTCCAATTATAGGACAAGAGTGGTTAGAGTAGAAAATTGGTTTTCAATGTGAAGGAATGCAAATTGAAAAGATTCCATCGATATCGAGAAAATTGAAACACGGGGGAGTGTCTACAGCAGGATATTCTAACGAAATCTATCTGTGACTTCGCGTCTCATTCCAGAAGACAATCGTCAGCCGTATATGACTGGTTGATTCTTTCATTTATAGATTTGTACTCGTGCGACAACGAATCGCGATATAGCGATCGATACCGTTTCTCAATCGCGGAACGAAACTCTCGAAATACTTCCGCGTTGAAACACTATATCCAATCTTATCTTCTCGATGACACACTCTTATCGCCACGCCATCTTCCACGTATCGCAATACATCCCCGAACAATATTTCTCATCGCACTTTCCGCGTCGTGAAAATTATCCCGGCGTATCGGGAAAATAAGATCGTCGGCAATCACGACGAAGGATAATTTTCAATCGACGGAAGAATCGAGAGATAAAGAATGTACCTATCTTCCCCGGTCGAGAAATGCAAATCGCAGCGATTACGGGAATTCCATTGGTATCTCGAAGAATCGCCGCTGCAAGGCGAAGCCTGGAAAACGGGTTTACCGCGTAACACACCCACGCCTTTCTCGGATCACCTAGGTATTCCTGAAGAATATCGCCGATTGTGCGATACCGCGAGCGAGAGCGAATTCGAGCACGATCGATCATATCGACGCGGTGCGGTGAATCGTTACCGCAATCAGCCAACACGAAAAAAATCATTCCGCCAACATGGCCAGAACGCAATCGGTTTGCCGATGCATAGCCGTGCATAATGAGCCGCGAGCGTCGGGAATGAGAATAAAATCACGAGGACGCACGTTGGGTGACGGTAAAAGGGCAAGGAGGATGAAGAGGAAGAGAAAAAGAGAGAGAGGAAAAATGTTCAGACGTTCGTGTCGGTCGCCGTTCGCTCGAAAGTAAGGCGATACGACAGCAAAACGGAGGCGGAAAGGGACAAAGACAGAAAGAAAGAGCGAGAGAGAGAAAGATGAACGATTGGCCAAGACAGGTAGCCAGGGCAAGGATTGCAAGGTAGGAAGTGGGCGAAGCGGGAGAGGACAGAGGAGGGCAGCGAAGAATGAAAGAGAGAACGCGAGCGCGGCGAGAGAGTCGGGCCGGACGAGGCAATCGCCTAGGTAGGCAGGTAGACGCAGCCAGGTGTGAGAAGATCCGAAGAGATCGGTGAAACACGGCCGTTCCGCGAGGGAGAGAGAACCAAGGGTGTCCAACTGCGGCGACGGTGGCGAAGGAAGGTTGAACAGCCTCCTGAACGAGTCCCGCGGTCCAACAACGCGCCAACGTCCGCCTTAGCGGCCTCGCAAAACACCTGCCCTTTTCTCCCTTGTCGTCTCTCGTCTTCTCGGCACCGCGCGCTTTGTCGCCGCTTGTACGCACATACATCCGACAATCCGGCATGTACGCGTGCCTCCGGATATGTAAGTTACGATGCGTACGATGGTTTTTTTTTTCAGAAAATTTTCATCTCTTCAATCTTATTTCTAAACGACATAATAGAACACTTAGGAACTAGAAATTATTTAAAGAGAGGTTTTAATTTTAAACAAAATTATTCAATCGGAGCGCAGTTTGTTGAACTAGAATATTCACACATAAAAAATATTATTGAGCACTAAGATCCAGCTATGACTGTTTAGGCCCTTCTCGATTTTAATTTGTAGTATACATTACGCCGTCGTTATTGTTCAAAATTATTCAAATTGTTGTCTTGGTGATTAAAAATATAGTTACAATATAATAATGTACAATTATATAGCTATAAACTTTTCTCTTTTTCTTCCTCTCTCTCTCTCGGTCCGATTTTCATTTTCTACATATTGAGATTTTAATGTGCACGAATCCGACTTAAGCAGGAGAAATTTTTAAATGCTGTTTCATAAACGTTACCGCGTGCTTGTAAGCGGATGCCAAGAGTCATGGGAATACTGAATGCGAGAGAGGGCGATGCATTTATCGAAACAACCGGGAGAGGTCCGCTTTAAGTGTGTATAAATTTATACGGGCCGCAGTCTAGCGGCACTCGAACCGGCCATAAAGTGAATTCTGTCTGCGTGCTTTACGGTTTCATTACGAGAATTTAAAACCGCACAGTTACCCGGCATGCATTCGCATCTTTTATTTAACGCGATGCCGTGCACCTTGCCCACCCGTTCGACTTTATTCTTTATTTGTGCGCCCGGCATGATAAACGAGGGTGGTCCAGAGCGCCGTCGATCGTTCCCTATTGTCACCCCTGCGGGCTAGGAGGAGCCTGCTGCTGTCGCCATAATGTCACTCAATTAGAAATTTAGGCTCGTATTTACAGCGAACGCGTCGTAAATTTAATGATGTTAATGCTGCCGCTGATACTAAAAAAAATATCGCGGCCCCGCGATCTATAAAGTGCGACCAAATCCACGGTCACTTTTACGGGCACTTTAACGATGTCGTTGCTGGAATTTCTAGTAAGGATATCGCTGAACTCGTCGGTTCCTCGAACGTGTGGCGACCAGAATTAGATGTAGCATCGTGCGTTGTACCGTTGTATTACAAGAAGCTCTCGCTTCAATACTCACTTCGTCGTCGGAATTCTCGCTATCCTTCACTCCAGATATATCGTAAGATTTACGGATGCCGAAGGAAAACGAGGAGAGAGAATCGCGCCGCGTAATCGCAATATGGACGCTGGGAAACAATATTTTATGGGTTCGCAACCGATCGACGCGCTTTGGCGACGTCATAAAAACGGAAGAGATGCCAGTGTCATTATTGCTATGCTACCGGCTACGAGAGGTACAGTATCTCGTCGAGTTTTCACTTCGGTACACGTGTGACTTCCCCTGGGGGTATTTGCGATTCGTGCGAATACGAGGAGCTGGGAATAGAAATCGCGGCGTGCAAGACACGATACCGACTTCGCCGAGAATCCAGGCTCGTAGAGAGTCCGAGTTTAAACAGCTAAACTCGCTGTCGCTTTTCCATAGGTGAATGCTTGCGCGCGGATTACCCGAGTAATCTCACACGCGACAATTTGGACACACCGAGCCCGTATCCTGTTTCGTGTGTTACGGTCGTTCCGCGTGCTGCGAACTTCCCGCTGTGTTCGCTCGGGACGCGAAAGTTTCTTCGCGAGATTTAATATACGCGCGAGCATAATCCACGCTCGTGTCCTGATTAAATTTTAGGCATATTAATCAATATCCCCGAGTGACTCGTTAGCTCCTTTGTTAATCACTTTATTAATCATCTCGCGCGCGATATAATTGAAGTATTGATCGTTAAATATAATACATAGAAATATATATGAAACGCGAAAATAACAGGAAAAACATGTTTTTAGAAGCCAGCTGAAATAAATGCATGAGAAAAAAACACTACGCTTGTATATTAAATCTTCTCAAATTAAATTAAATTCATTAAATTTATTAAATTCATTAAATCTTTTCAAAAATTAGCTTCTATTACTTCCAAAATAAATGGCATTATACTACATTGAAAAATACAAAGAAAGTGTCACGAGCGACGGAGGAAGCGCGTCAGAAGGAAGCAATAAAATATGTGGAGAAAGGTCGTTGGCCCTCCCTGCAACAACGACGAAAATTTCGTCTCGAGACTCGTGCTTTGCCGCACGTGACAACACTTCATGTCACGTTGTAGCACGGCCATCAATTCATAACGGCGAAATTTCTTATGTGCGCGCGACCTCGTTCGCTCGAAACCGAAAGCAACCGGCATGCTGTACCCAGTGCGACTGTGTAGTTCAAGGTAGACCGAACATAATGAGAGATAATTCGTAACGCATGCTGGGAGTTCGTTCAACTTCTTGATCCCGCTCGGCTGCAGAATCGTTAATATCTCGACTTCCAAGTCTACGGGAGAAGATCTAACGAACAAACCTAATGAACAAAGTTTCCGAGTCTGTTATAACATCCATGTTTTCGCAAATTACTTTCCACTTCTGGTTTCGTCGTAATTAGCGTTATTGTTCTACACACGGTAACAGTAATCTCGGAAATATCTCTGAAATACACGGAAGCTTACTTAAACACTTGCTGTGACACTCTTAATGAGTAATTTTACTCGATATACTATTCACTATTATCGCAGAATATATATTATAATACAATTTTGTTATTAGCATATTTTGGGTTAAACAACAAAGACATAAAGAAAACAACGGAGTTCGTACGCTCGTGTCAGCATTAATAATTACGTTTATCTCCATCTGAAACAATCTTCCAAGGAAAATTCCGTTCTAGTTACAGTGCGGAGATTCTTGTGTACAGTGTAATCCGATTGTCTCGAGCGTCGCGTGCCCAGCCACGTTTAACATCTGTCGCCCTGGTGTTCTCGAATTAATGAAATTTGGAAGGTCGGTTCACAGCGAACGGTGTCAAAGCGAAATAGAGAGGAATGCCGCGAGTTAGGATAAAATGGATGTCGCGAGAGATAGCGGAAAACGAGAAGACGAGATTACGTAAACAAATTAGCATCGTGAGGCGTGGAAAAAAGGGTGGAGAAAAGAACGAAAGAGAGAAAGGAGAGACAGAGAGTCGCAAACCGCAATGATGAAGCCGACGATGCGTGCACACTTCGGTGAACATGTGCGCGTGAGCAAGACGACGGCGTATGCGTGTATAATTGTACAGTTATGCAGATATGAAGCTGCGTGCTTGGGCGGGCGAAATGAATGCGAGATCGACCAATCCTTCTGTCTGTCCCGAGCGTAGCGATGATATCCGTCGAATTAATTATACAGCATTACATTTATCGATAAGATTTCATCATTAACGAGCAACGCTTGCTGATGAGCCGAGCCCGCGCGAGCTACTATATCGATAAAGACGAAGCTAACTGTACGTGCATATATCCGTCGTCGTCTCGACGGAAGAGTGACAGTCAGCGCGAATTGTTTGTAAAAGTGCCGCGCGAAATGTCTATAATTAGAATAAATCGCAACCGGTTTTTCATGTGCGCTCAGCTATTAACGTCTAATATAAGCGTTTTACGTGTACATACGGGTTTTCATAGATTTCATTAATTTATTTGTACCACTACATTTATACGAGCACTCATATTGCGAGCACGTCGACAGCGCCTGTATTCATCCATCTACGAATACGTACTGGTACGCGAAAAAAATAATGTAACTTCGAGATACTAGGAGTGAGAATACTGCTGATGTGACAAAAATTGAAGGTACTCATTTGCAAACGATCTCAAGATCGGATTCTTTCTATCGATTTGTTCAATCTTTTGGATGTACGATTGTCAATAAAAACGTAATGTTCAATGCATCGAATGCGCTCGCTATATATCCATCTGGCCAATTACATTAGCATCGACTTGTAGCAATGCAGTGTTTTGGGTACTTTGCTTCCCCTTCGGGGTAAACCTTCCGGGTACTGAGCCATCCCACCAACGTCAAGGTGTACCCACGGGAGAGTATCATTCAGATGTAATATCGATACGTTCCAAGAAACGGGCACTGAGTATCGGGCAATTCGTTATCGTTACGAAATATTTAATGCACTGTAAAATATAAAATGTCGAAGCAATGTATCGTAAATTAATTATTTAATATCAGTTAATTATTTATCTCTATGAATATCTGAATGTAATAGTAATTTTCTCTTTTTCAGGTAAGTGTCAACTATGTTATACATGATCTTCACTCGATCTCGCAGTACCGTGATCTGATCAGCCACTCAGGTAATAAATTAAGTTCAAATTCAGATTTAATCGCTATAACGCAAGATCAGCTGTGAAGGTTGGTTATCAATAATCAAGATGTCTTATTAATTTAACACGGGAATACTAATGAATTGCGAAATCCTTATTTAATCTAAAATATGCGGAAATATTCGAGCTACGAGACAGTCGTTAGAATCTTCTAGATTAAATATTCAAACAAATCCGCAAGTATTATTACATTATGAGAAACAAGTGTGTTTTATGCACCTTGAATTGCTATATAAATCATCTGATTATATACGCCTCATTACTACTCATTACTTATATTACTAAGATTTAAATACTGACTTCTATATTGTCTTGATATAAAAAAAATGTTTTATTTCGCAAATTTGAAATAAACATAAGAATCCTACTAATAGAAGAATATTTATTTTCAAGAAACTAAATAGGTATCTTTTCCTGTAAAACTATGAAAACTGGAGACTTTAAAAGAATTCTATAATTAAATTTTTAATTTAAATTAAAGTGGTGCTTAAAGTACCAAATCGCTTCGAATTCCATGTTACGTGTCTACGTAAAATTAACGTTAATCGTTTTGGCAGCGTTCGTTGACGAAACGCCGATTGGATTACACGGATAAACCGACGATGACAATTTAGATTAAACTGGGCGTGCAATAATCGAAACGAGTGCTAGGGCATTCGCGGACGAAGAGCAAAGGAATGATTGCCTCCTGCTGCTAATGAAGTGCTCAGGACTAAGTAGCCCTGTAACCCATTCTGTTCTGCTCCCCGGTTACCATTCTCATCTTCGTTTCGTGTCCCATCGCGCTGTCGCGTTACATATGTATTATAGTCTGTTCCTTTTGCTCGATACGATGTAACGTTCTCGTGTACGTGTGTCTGTTCTGTGTGGGAGTAATCGCTGGTGTGCGACGGTCGTGCTTGTCGCGGTATCAATTAAATCTCTGATTAGCAAACCCTTCGACTCCGCTCCGGACTTCGATCTACTGCCTTTGAATCTCGCTGGCGATTATAAACCGTCAGTGCTAACTCGGGACAATCGAAAAGTTCACGTTCTAGTCGTGCGAGAATCGAGTTAGCCGAGTTGCACGCGAAAAGCGACGAGTTGACGACACGACGGGTTTCTATTGAATTTGCATTACTTTGTACTTAATAATGTATCAATTACGTTCTCGACAGCAGGATATATTTGAGCTACATCTTTTTCATTAATAATGAGGTTTGTAAAGTATTATTGACATTAACGTATTATATAATAACTACTATTAATATTATAACGTGAACATTTATTATTATTTTATTATTATTATTATTGCCAAACACTTTATTTTAAATATATCCGCAATATAATGCATGTTTTTTTATATAGCGGCAATAGCAAACTCATATGAGATTCAAATTAGCATCATTAGTGCTGTAAGAAGCATACAATAAAACTATGATTAATTTCGCTATCCTAGACTTTTGTGTATGTAGTCGAAAAAATTCCCAAGTAGAAGATTAATTTAAATCCTTTTCTTCGTCATCTCCGAGAGATGCCAGCGCGCCGTAAAAATATCCGGCGATATCTCTATACATATGTAAATACGACGTAGATATTTTTCGCGTATTTTCGACAAAAGGCATCGGCGGCGGACGCGGATACACCCGGCGAATAATTTAGCGGCCCACAAACGGCGCCTCTCCGCCTCGGCTGACCGGCAAAGCGGCGGAAGGGCCATAAATTCAGGCGCAACGAGCGACAGAATAAAACGCAAATCGTGGTTCTCACCGTCGTTCTGCCCTCTACGGGTCTCCTCGCAGTTCGGAGTTAGCCCGGGCTTCACGAAGAACGAAATAAAACGAGCAAGCGGCGCGGTTCCCTCTCTTTCGGGCGCGAAATCGAAGACGAAGTCGCGCGAATCGAGACGCGCCGCCGACGACGAATCGGCCGCGGGAAAGCCTGAAAAAAGCGTCGCTGGCCCAGGATTTATGATTGTCGCGGCTTGCTGTCCAGGGATCGAGGGACCCTCAGGCCGCGCTACCTGGGGAGCCCCGGGCGATCCCTCATGTCCATCCGTGTATCCTACCTCTCCGTGGATAGAGAGCGACCCGAGAGTAATGGACGGCCCCGGAGCAGCCCGGAGGAATCCCGATTTCGCGTATCCCTGTTAGTAACCGCGCTTGTTCGACACCGACTCCGACTCGTCGAGATGGTTGCGCGCGGCTACCGGCTGGTTATTTATGCGCCTTAGCCGATTCCACGTTCCCGCGGTGGTCGTCGCGTTGGATATAAAGAACGGATTTTCGGTCCGGGACCGCGCAGTAGAAATCCGCTTCTTACAGCGGATCGTCTTCATAGTCGAGCGCTGATTTCTCGCGCGTAACCCTTCCGACCGCGATTTTATCGTTATCCTCCGCGCATGTGTGTGACTACCGTCACTTACCCGCGATTTTATGCTGCTCTTACGGTGTCACTTATCTCGATATTTATGCTACCGCGATGAATAATTTTTATATCCTTCGTTCGTGACGTATTCAGGCGTGTCCGGCACCGTACGATCGAGGATCATAACGAATGGTGTCGTAAATATGACACGTTATTTTTACATGTAATAAAAAATACTTGGGATATTGATATTGTTAATGTCTTCCGCAGGACATAAATTATCAGAACTATTTCTCTGTCAGAACTTGACGGTCGAGATGCTCTAATATTTTTTTTCACGATAGAATTTTTCAAGCCCTTTATTTCAGCTCCTAAAAAATTAATTCTTTGTAATCTAGGATACCTAGCTTAGAGAGGTCTAATCATTTCCCACGTTTCACGCGTATTTTCACTCGCCGGTAGTGTTCACTTATTACCTAGTTATTAATATTTATTCGTTATCTCGGTGCATATATTATTGCGCAACGATAGATTTATCTATTGCTCGCTCTTTGCTGCATCATGATGCACTCCAAGGCGGCACGCTGGTGACCGGGCGTCCTCGGCTGTCTTTTCCATGCGGAGCTGCGTCGGGCCCCTCAGTGAGGCAGACGCTATTAATTTGTATCGATAGACCGAACAGAGAGAAACGTGCATGCACACTCGTACGTTCGTTAGCTGGTCTCTACGGCAATCGAATGAGCCGCGGAATCGCGTCTATCCTTTCTCGATACACGAACGTTCTATGTCGAACCCACACGCTCACGAGCGGAGACACGCGTGACCGAGATAGGTGAGGCACCCGTCGGTGTGGGTGAGTGCCCCGTCTAAGGTCGAAGAAAATGTCGTTGCGTGTGTGCATCCACGCTCTTATGCACTTTCGACCGAAGCGACACGTAGGAGGATGCTCTCCCGGTGGGTAATGATCACGATTGAATGAGAATGAGGCCGAGCGAGCCAATACAATTAACCCCGGCAACATGCCATTGCTAGAACGGCAAGGCGTTCACCGTGCGCCAGCCTTCGTTGCGTCGCATCGCATGCGGTGCAGCTCGACGACCGCGTACGATCGCTCGTCTCTACCTACCTACGAATGTAATTATTGCGGCGTCGCGCGAACACACCCGTGGATTGTGAATAAAATATACTACAGCATTGGTCAAGAGTCTAAAATCGAACGTTACAAACGCAGCGATTTAACTGTGAAAAAGTGTTTACAAAATTTACACAAGAAAATCTACATATTAAGATTATACAGATACAAGACGAGTCTGATGCTTGTTTTTTATAATCTTGCGGAGGGTGATTTTAAACTTTTGATAGGCACTATATGTAACGCAAACGCAATATGTATACGTTGTTATTGCCACCGTCTCCGTTTAAAGTTGCATTGCAATGGGAATGATGTTCAAACGATGCACCGCTGCTGAAAAGCGCGAGGATAACGAGCGAGAGAACGACCTTGAATGCTTTTGGACCGTTTTGCAGCCATAATTATTGTGGAATAGACGTTGGGCAACGTGGTAGCGCGAGTGTAGACGCATGCTGGGTTTATGTCGCCGAGAATGCACCTGTAAAGCGAGCCGATGAATGGAGCACAGCTCGCGCGAGATTCATCGCGCTGCCCTTTACAGGCACGATGACTTTATTATTTCCCGTTGCACACACGAGGGATATTCGTTCCGACCTTGGACGTCGTATCGGTGCGTAGTGATTCTCGCCATTACTTTGTCACACACACAATTGCACGATAATCGACTAGATGAAACGCTTAATTTTGAGAAACAGCCGCAGACATATAAATGAAAATCATTAATTTTAAGTGATTTTTTAACGTATCATAAGAGACAATCGATATAGTTTTCAATTTTTTAAAAATAGATAGCATGCAATAGAAATTTTATAAGTATTATAAATGGGAATATCGCGAATTACACTTTCCTGATTTATTTATTATTTATTTATTTATTTACACTTTATATTATTTAATAATATAAATGTTTGTTCTCGCGATATTCTCTCACTGCGATATTTGTTGATTTTTTTCGATGCTGAGCAATTCGGAGATCTTCTCTTTTTTTATCGTGACGCACGTCTCTCTTAATCATATTTTACGGAATTTTGTCTATCCTTAAATAAAGAATATAATTTAGGATCAATGCATGAGCGCTATAAAAGGAAGGGATCCGCGACGGAAGACGTAATCCGACTCCGGACGATCGTAGACGATAATCCACCTCCAAGAGTAATCCGGTTTTCACGGCGCTTCTGAAATACATTCGTTTCCCGGCGATGTCCCGCGTCTCGGGATAACGTTTACACCCACGTGTCCGATGATTCTTCGCGATCTTATGCACGAGATCCTCGGTATCCTTGTCTACGTGTGTGCACGTCTCTCGGCAATTCCCGCGTTCCCGTTTCAAGGTAGCCCGGTGTCGCCTTCCAAGGACTCGTCTATTCCTTCGTCCCGTCGCTTCTTGCCGTCGCGACAAGATGCGGTAACGTCGTCTATCCGCCGCACTGAAAGACGACACGGCCCGTTTCTTGCGGGAGCTCCTGTCGCAATTAGCGCCGGCTTCCCGATAAATAATTGAAATTCAATACATGCCAGGCGTAACAATGTTCGCCTCGCGGACTTCGTTGCGGCTTTCGTTCTCCACGTCACCGTTGCAACATGCCGCTCATAATTAATACGCTGACGGCTCGATAACTCCTTTTAAATCAAATTTTCGCGAAAGCATCGAATTTCACGATGGCAGCCGTTGTTTGGGGATTATTTTGGGTTCTTCACTCTCTCTAAAGTATCAATTTCCATTGCCATGGCTATTTTAATGATTTTGCGGAAATTAATAGTTAAGATGAGAGAAAAAATTTTTCATAAAAATTCTATTCGCTAAACGTTTTTGTTATATTAAAATAAAACTTTATTCGCGCGATATATTACCTAGACATTAACATCAATATTACTAGAGCATACATACTAATGATACCGATTTATTTAAATATTATATATATATATATTCGTGATTCAAAAGGATAAGAATCAAATTTTAAAAAATCTAAATTTCATCACCATATCGAGATCGTTCTCAGCGCTGCAGTTTCTAACTAAATTCGTAAACCGGCGCTAATGGATCTTTTAATCAATAAAGACACCTAATGGTGGATTCTCGTCCACACGTTCAACTGCCTCAACTTGACACTGTGCGTGTCAAGAAGTCACGGGAAGTCACTTGACGGGAAAGTTGCTACTCGCCGCGGATGAGACGTACCCCGACGACAACGTTCAGGTGAACGCGGGTCTGCTACTTCAGGGCTACGAGTTCGTGTTTACGATGCAGGAGCTACGTATAACATCGCCGTCAGACGGGCCCGTCCGAAAACTTTCGAGACAGTGGAGTCGGGCGGGAACACAGCGCACGGATGAAGTTTCGCGAATTATTTACGACCACACACTGGCCACTCATACGAAAGGAGAGCGCTAATTGAAAGTTCGCATTTCGAACGGGCTCCCGTTTGATTATATTTCACAGCATTTCTATTACGTGTTACACGTCACTCGTGTGCCGTGGTTCTTAATTGCGTTTCCCGGTTCCGGCGAACGTGACATTCGGGAGACCAAATATCTTGAGGGAGGAACGTTTCATACGTGTTTCATGCATAATACGATATTTAGCAATATTTAACACATTTCAAGGAGATAGATGAGATTCTTTTACAATTAGTAATTGCGTTTACGTCATCTTTTTTGAGGAAACATCGCAAAATCATTGACAATATACGACGATATTGTACGACGAACTATCAGCGTCTCTAACTGTATCATAAATTATCCAACACCCCGTACTCTGTGCTCGCAATACGAACCGCTTTTCTCGTAAGAGGAAATGAGAAGAAGCTTTATGGAGATAGCAAGAGACACATGAAGTGATGGGGCTCAAAGCTCCGAGCGAAATCAAAGGGAACGCGAGATGCTCTTCCGCGAGACGCGACGTCGCCGGCGTCGACTAGCTTCGCCCGATTCTATCTTGATGCCTCGCAGGCTCACAAAGCGGATAGCAATTTAATAGAAGGCCCGTGAGAGAACGTTATATGAAAGAAGCAATCTACGCAGCTCTATTTCTCAGAATCGTTCCTGTCGGAGTGATCCAGGGCGCGGCCGGTGATCGGAAAGAATCGCGAATTAATCGACGACTTCCGACGAGTCGTTCGCGCTGCGCGTAAAACGCGCGGTCGTTCGTCAGCAGCACCCTCGAGTGATCTTAATACCTTGTTCCATGGTGTTAATGGCGGCTGTACGGCGAAAAATCGTCTGCTAGAAGCTCAGGCAGCCGCGCGGTGGAAACGCATTAACGACGTATACACCGTGCACCGTAAAGAAAAAAAAGAACGAAGAAAAAGACGGCGAAGAAAACAAGAGAAGGTAGGAAGGAGGGAAGAAGAGAATGCGCCAGGTATAGGCGAGTTAATAGACCATCGCGACGCTGTTTAATAAGATATTTAGGAGCCGCGAAGAGCCTCTTAATCTACCCTCGTATAAACGGCGCTTATACAGGCATAACAACGTCCGACCGCGACGAGAAAGAAAGAGAAAAAGATACTGAGAGAGAGAGGGAGAGAGAGAGAGAGAGAGAGAGAGAGAGGGCTGGAAGCCCCACCTAATGGGACAAGTCCTAAAGCTGGCTTAACTCGAAATAAAAGCCAGCGATTTATAAATCTTACGTCCTTGACGTGGTGTTTATGGCATTCTCGTCCAGCCACCTCGTCGTCGACCGATCGGCGACCGGTATTCGCAGACTGTGATCGTGACCGCTACGAATTGATATATCGATCCGCATTCTAGATTAATATTACGAGTCGCCACAATCTTCGCTGTCATTTCGCGGTATAAACGTAACATCATTACTCTATTCTTTAAAAATTCGATTTTAATAGAATCGTCATAATTATCACAAGAACCCATTCGTTCCCAACGTAATAGACTGATGATCGATCTGGCGCGTTTTTTGACGCAAATCGGAACAGGGCAAGGTTGATGAACCACCTAATCGGCCATGACAAAGTCACGTTTTCCAAGGTCGCTGGGTTCCGGTTCATCCGCTCGCCGTTCGCTGCGCACCGCGCCGCGCCGCGCCGCGCCACTCCGCTCCGCGCCGCCCGCGGCCAATCGTCGAGCCGAGCCCAGGAAATGGGCCGACGATGAAAGATCAACTTGGTGTAATGCAATATCAGCCTCTCGCAGTGGGTAGAGATAATGGCGTGACCGCATTACGGCACGATACGCCAATTAGCGTCAGCCAAGCCGAGGATGAAGTTATGGCCGGTCGGGTTCGGGTTGGCGAGCGTCTCGGCCGGACGCCGTAACACGGCATAGTACTCGCCGGAGAATGACAGCGGTGCCCGAGCACGCGCGCGAGAGCGAGACGGAGAAAATGACGAGAGATAGATCCAATCCCCGAGATTTTCCGCCGTCGAGCGCGAGCGCGCGTGGATTGGATAACCGTGACGTCGTTGTCGGCTCGAAGATTAGTCGCGCGTAAAGGGATGATTATCGGACTTAATCGGGGAGAATCATCGTTTCATTCAGTGAAAATAAATAACCCTTTCCCTCGCCCCTTCTCTTCCCTTCCCGTCGTTTGTCGATTCGATCGGGCATGTTTTATACGCGGCTCGATAGACGCATCTCGTTCTACGGACGACAATCAACGAGGACGCGGCTCTTGCGGTTTTTGCGCGATGCGAATAGAACGGCTCGCGCAAGACTAATGAAATTCGCGCCGGGCGACTGAATTGTCGCGCGCTTACTTCGTCTCGATCGTATTTGCGAAACGTTTCTTCCAGAGGATCCTCCTATCGCGATATTGCGTAACGCGAATCCTGAAGGTGCACCAGATGTAGCGAGGGCGCAGCTGCGAGGATATACGGACGAGGCCGTCCCGATGATTCGCGAGAGGCGCGGAAGAGGCGAAACGCGTGTGAATTATGGAAATGAGAACGAGCGGGCGCGTTATTGGCTCCGGGCGCTGATCGCAATCTCGTAATTGTCGATCGACGGTGCAGGTGGAAAAAAAAGGAACGAAGCGAGCGCTGTCCGACGTGCACGCTGGCCGCCATGGCGCGTTCGATAATTTCGCTGTTAAACAACTGGGACGCGTAAATCACGGCACGTGCGTCGTTTTAAAACCGTTTCGCGCGACCGTGCACTCTGATAAACGCACACTTCCTCGAAAAGTACTATGCGCTGAATATTTTACGCATGCTAAGTAATCTTATTACATTTTAAACCTGTGCCAAAAAAATGAGGAGGGATTCGTTAGAATTGCCTATAATTTTTTTATATATTAAGTAAATTGATAGACATATTATATACTAAGTAAATTGATAGACAAAAATCTTGGCTAAAAATGATGTAAGATTTCTAAATAGCCTCGACTAGTGTCCCTAGAATACAGAGTCTGGCCAAGTTGCCCTCAAAATGGCGTCTTTGTGGTATGTGGGACAGAGAGAATAAGTGCACCATTATTCTTTCTATCTTTCATCTCTCTTTCAATCTCTTTCTTTCTCTTTCTCTCTTTCAATCTCTTTGTACTGTGATTGGTAACGCCATTGTGAGGGGCCTGCGAGCAGAACCAATGAAAAGAGGTCTACGAATGGCCAGACTCTGTATTCTAGGGACACTAGCCTCGACAAGTGTCAACTGTAAACTTTCGATACTTTCTCGATATTCTCGAAAGAGACACTGCAGAAGTAACCGATAAATCTTCTCGATAAGAACTTCTAACTTTATCTCACGAACAGAAAGAGCTTATATTACGCTATTTTTATCAAACTGTATATTACAATGATAATTATTCGATTATTCTATTTCTGATGCTTTAATCATAATTTTAATGTTTTTTTCTATGATTAGATCGTTTAATTACAGTTCTAATGATAGGTCAATTTCTGGTTGTGCGTTGAAGATCAGCAGCTGTAACGTTGTTTACGGCGGCGAACTTGTGCTCCAAAGAGGGGCGAAGTACGACGGAGTTCTCGTCAGGGTCTCGCGATAGCGGATCCGCGTTTCCCCGCTCGCAGCTCGTGCCGGTATTTCTTCTCTCTCTCGGCGCCTTGCACGTCTACGTGTCCGGGATATCAAGCGCCGATTCCTCGTACCAGTCAGCTGCATCATCGGCATGAATACGTGAGCTCGGAGCGGTGCGAAGCGGAGCGCGGATCGCTGCGCTCTAGGAAAAGGGAAGCGCGCTCGTCTGCCACCGAGCGTCGTTTCCTATCTTGGCGAGTAGCAGAGCCGGGTGTATCTTTCGTCGTCTGACGGACGAGCCGCGGTAGCTGACAAGTTGCCCCATTACGCCCGTACCGCATACGCGCCACCCAGGCGCGGGTAGCTCGCGCTCGCAGCAGGACCTCCGTGTTCGCAGTCTCTTAAAACTCCCTCGTCCGTCCGTCCTTTGGCATCCTCCTCCTCGTCGTCCCCTGCCCTTTTCCCTCGCCATCCTTATGCTTGTTCCTCCGGTCGCTCGCCAACTTCGCAGACGTATTACCGCGGTTCCGCTTTCTCGACGGAGATGACTTCCGTATGGAACGCGAAAGAAACGTGAATGCCAAAGTCCCTACGGTTAAAGTAGGATCGGAAGGATTAGGATTGTAAGGGAAGGATAAAGATAAAAGAGAAGCTGTTTGAATTATTGAAAGATATTAGCTATCGTGCTTTAATTTTACTTATGCTAAATTGGCATTAGCTGTTGCATTTAAGATACTGAAGCAGAAACACTATCCGCTCGTTAAAACGTAGGAAGCTGCACGCGAACAATGACTATCTTAATATTATTCTTGCGAGACGCTCGGTGACGTAATTAGCCATTCGTTTTGAGATCCTCAATTCTCAGGCCAGATTGGCTGAGATTTCTATAAAACGTACCGAGTGCTTATTAATATGCTCTTTCACGAAATTAAATGCGCAGCACGAACGATATGCGAATATTATATTTCAAAACCACCGTGGTACCGAATGAGTTTCTCGTGGAAAATTTCAAAGATTCCTAGGTGGAAACCGAATCAAAAGCCGAGCGTTTATATTGTATAATTAATTCGTTTGCATCTCCAGGTCGGGAGCGATGAGAGGATCGCATAGAGAATGCGTTTGAATAGCGGATAAACCAACGTTGCATAAGAACGTTATCGCTCGTTACACGGCGAAACTGAATGAATACGTCTTCTTGGGTCCTTGTTCGAAGATTCCTCATCGTCGTCGACATTCCCGGTGGCAATTAAGCGAATGCTTCTCAGCATGCGCAAAAGTTCCCAACAATATTACGACGACCGACAGTAAGTAAGGAGCGCGACCGGATTTCGTCGCGTTTGCGAAGTTGCTCCACGGCGCTTTTGTCGAGCGAAAGGGAAATACGATGTCCGAACTGCATTTCCCAACACCGACTGCGTCCCGTTCCTTCGTCTCGGAATGCGAGAGAGGAAATCCGTAAAACGTTCAACCCGCGCTTCTCACCTCGTCCACACAGCCTTCGCCAGACTTCGCTCTTGTGCCCGCTTCTCGCCCGCTCCGTGCATTTCCAGAAAAGTTTAGCATCGCGAGGCGAGACGGCCGGAAGTCAATTACCGTGAGAGACGTAGCCGGCTCGTTACTCCTCAGAAAAATTGTACTTTGGTATTTGCGGATTCTATTTGCGCTTTTCGTCCTCACGTGGCTGCGGAAGTCACGCGCTAACACGATCGAGAAAGTCCGAGCGCTGAACAAATTAAATACAAATTCAGCCATGAATGTCTTTTTGAGAGCTGCAGGTTATTTCTCGATGTTAACGCAACATGAAAGGAATTACAGCAAGCCAAGTCTAATAAATTGGATGCGACTGAGTTTTATTTTCGTATCTCCAATTTGTCGCAGCAGTGAAAGTCGCATCGTAAATCTTGCATGATGTGCATATCACGTACAATAGATAATACTCTTGGTCTCGCGTATCTTCGCGACAAGTACCAGTCACATGCGGCAGAGTACTGAAAATCCTTTTCAACGAGACGCTTTAAATTCTATAAACTTCTGAAAGCTGGCGCGGAGTGACTAGCGATTCTTACATCGTGAAGGATTTAAGACTTCGCGACAATCGCGACTGTCCGGAACGACGAATGCGCACGGAATAAAGTCGGGGCGAAGTTCACGAATAATTCAACGGATTCTCGCGGCGTTTCTTCGAATTCTTCTCCGGTACGGCACGCTACTTTTCATTGGTCTCCATCTGGAATGTTTGAAAGCGCGCCAGAAGTGACGCCAATTAACGCAAATTATGAGACACGAGAGAACGAATTTATCGACTCGGTTCGAGCGATCGTTCTTTGAACATAATTCAAAAATATTTCATAGCTCCTTCGCGAACGCTTCCTCATCCAGTTTCGTTGCACACGAAGAGCAGACGAAACCATGAGAGGAAAAGGGAAAGATGGGAGAAGAGTAACATCATGGAGCAAACTACGGTCCTTAAGTTGATTGCGCGAGAGGACCGGGGCTGTGAGGCCACTTCATCGTTAATTGTAATTTGACGTTTAGCTCGGGCACCGCTGATGCTCTCGGCCCGTAATTTTAATCCTTTCGTCGTCGAGACGATTTCGCCCCGAAACGCCCGAAAGCCTTGTGAAATTAATGAACTTAAGCTCGATTTACGCGGGGAGGGAGATCGCGGAGGATCAAACGGCGGCGACGAGGACGATGACGGCGAAGGGGAGTAGGCCGTGAGAACACTTATTTTTAACGGTTCCTAGTGCGACAAAAAAATAAAAGAGAGACGAGGAGAGAAGGAAAGAAGAGGAGAAAAGTGGAAAGAGCCAGAGGGCGAGAGAGGCACCAAAGAGACTCGAGAGTACAAACCAACCCTCCGGCTTGTTCAATTAAGCTCGAATACACGCTACGTGCATTTATACGACTGAACGCCGCGACGTTTTCCGGCGAAGCAGGTGTTGTTCGCAACGATGAGATATTTTAATTTAACGAAATTTTAATCAACAAAACTGAAGCTGCTATGTTTGTAATAAAAGCGTGTGGCGTCGAATACCATTGAATATTTTTTTACAGTGAGCGTGTGAGTATCACAATGTTATTTTGCTCATTCTTTGTTTCTTGAATTTCATGGACAAACGGCTAAAACAGGCTTTGTTTCATTCAGATCATATTTAACAGTAAGCAACTAAAACTAAAATCAGAATAACGCAAAGTAATAAATAAATTAATGAGATTAACATGCTGATTTCTTTTTCGATCGAAATATTAACTTTTTACACGAGTATCAATCTTTTCAGATTTGACTTAACTAACAATAAGTCGAAGATAAATATTCATGTTCCTAGATATCTTCGGAACAGGCTGCGATATAAAAATCCTGTCATAAAATTCGTTATTGGGTCCTCTTGCGATCAGAGCGTGGGTATTCCGTTAATCTCGCCATACTTCACGAATTTTACCATCGAAGATGCAACTAGGAATCTAGCCCGCGCGTCGTCATAGATCACCCAACGACGAAAGCGAAATAACGACACGGTCGTTTTCTCGCTCGTGTAACACGCGCGTCTTTCTCGTAAGTATACGAGTCCATGCACTCGAAAATGTGGACTGACAGCGCTAAGAAGTGTGCGCGGCTTCCCGTGCGACTTTAATAAGCAATAAGTAGCAATAAATAATAAGCTAAACGCTGTGTCGTGTTTTGATAGGGAGGCGCCGTATTCGCGGTCCGACACGCTATTATGATCCTTCCGTTTCTTTTTTTATCTCCCCGAGATACGCCCGCGTATCCATGAGCACACGCGTGAGCACACGCATGAGCACGCAGTTATTCCTGCAGCTCTGGCAGCCGGTGTGGTCACCCTTAAATCACGATCCTGTCTAAGGAACAAACTAATCCTGATTCATGCCGAGAAGACGCGTATAACCGGCTGGTCTCGTCGTACCCTGGCAAAACTCCTGATCCGGATGGCGCGGGGAGTTTCGTATAGTTGCGTATCCTTAATTAAAAGCCGCGACTGCGAGGCAGGTGAAGCGCGAAACAAGCGGGCGTCCGTAAAAGACGAGGTGGAAATAGAATGTCGGGAGAATCAGGAAACGGATATGATTAATTCAAAAATCGCGCAGCTGCCGCAAAAAATATGGCCGATGTATATTGTTGCTAGAGATTTATCGCTGTTTGTCAGGTATCTTTAATGTACCGTAGATCTCTTTCTCTACATTTATCATTTACATCTACGTGCATCAGACGTCAGACGTTATTGTTAATTTGAGAGTCTTTCGGACGAGATTCTTTTGGCTACTAACATCAGTGTAACTACTAAAATTATTTTTAAATTTAATAATCACTTTATTATACTTCATTTCATTTAAGCTGAAGAAGCGTGTTGCGATCTTGTGGATAAAAATATTTGTAGCGCTACTTTAGTACTTCAGCTTATGAACCCGGGGCATTCAACAACGAATTATGGAAAGCTTTAGCAAACCTGATTATACCTCTTTAAGACACAAGAGCTCCGAGTCGAGTAATCCTAGGCAACTGGCGAAACCTTCGCGTTTCAGACTCTCAGAGCCGCAATTAGCTCGCACGAGGATGCAAGCGGAGCTATCCGCGTCCACCGTCCGCCTGTCGAGAGAGTCTGAGCTTGAGTGGCGGACACGACGGGGCCACGTCGAGAGAGTTAGCATAGACAATGGCCGCGCCTCGATGCGGATTACGTCGTGGCCACTCGAACGTCGTGGGAAATAAAGTAAGACCATATTTACGCATGACAGGAGTCCTTCGTTCTGTCGTACCGACGTCGATGACACCTTTCTCGCAGATTGTCTCGGATGACTCTTATTCAGAATCCGCAAAGGGTGGATATTGATCGGTCGAGCTACACGCCGTGTGCGATAGTACTGAATGCATGTTCACAGAAGATGTACACTCAGCAAGCCATTCGCGTTAAGTACGATGACCCGCAGAAAGTATTGTGCGATTGCGAGAATACCATAAAAGTGTAAAAATACTTTCGGTCTCTGCGAGTTAACTCAAGAGATAGTGAATTGTAGAGATAGGTGGCACAACTAACACCATTTAAATACGAATTATGTTATTAAGTGATATTAAACTCTACAGAGTCATAGAAAAAGTTACGCAGCATAAAACTTTTACGTAATGTTGCAACATGGAAGTGAACGATGTATAAGACTAGGTGTCGATATTAAACAATTGATGACATCGGAAGAGCGAGTAAAAGTGAAAGCACGATCGATCGATATGGTAAGACGTACGTTGACTCGTAAACGTCACGATCGAATCTTCTTCTTCCGTTACCTTTTCATCTCTGCCGCTTGTTGACTCGATATGACGTGTCACGTATCATCGGTACTCAACTATATCTATATATCTGATAAGTTTGATTATAACAGCCAGATGACAGGCTCGAAATACTTTCTTAAGCAGGTGCAGAGAAAAAGATATACGCTTCTTAAGTCACCTAATTAAATTTTCTTAAAGTCATATCAGTTTCTTTAGCGATAATTTATAAAGATATCTCGATTACGCAATTATATTATATATTTCTATCTTTATATTACGATATTATTTTTAAATGTTTATTCTCGATTGCACGGAAATCTATATGAAATGTTAAGAAGTTTTAGAGAATCAAATAAAAAGATATTGTATCGAGGAAAATATTCAGAATTAAATTGTGCATCCTAAAGCCGCATAGAAATATCCACATTCTCACGGCATTGTAAAAAATTCGCACAAACACCGCAGCCCTTTCTGCTTGAAATCACGCAAAGGGAAATATTGGACGTTACACACCATCTTCCCTTAGCTAGCAACCGAGGACGCTCGCCAGAATGCAGTGTTGGAAGTCACTTCAAAACTGCTTACACAAAATTCACGAGTGCCGGTACATACGTATATAGAGAAAGGCGAGGGATCGTGAGGGGCAGTGGGATCGTGTGCACCGAATGCCGAGTCAGATGCCGTCACGTATAAACCGGCAGTCCTCCTCGCCTTGAGCGCCGTTCTCCTCGGATGCTGCAGTTCCGGACTGTCGCGTCGATCGCGGCGCATAATGCAGCGCGTGTACACGCGTGTACACGCACAACGCAAAGAGTCGCGGTAAGCTAATAATTCTGAGTTACTGCTAATACGAGGAGCTTCGAGGAGGTTCTCTGAGAGAGGACCTCTCGGCGTCGGCCTTCATTGCTGAAATCGGTATTCGCGTCGCGTCGCGTCCTGGCACGCTTAAAGGATGCCCGACGAGGTTGCTGCAGCCCATCGAAGGACACACGGCAAGACTTAGACGTGCGCAAACATACTCGCCGCATGACTCGTCATGTGAAAAGAGAGACGGTCAGTCTCGAGACAATCGTCAAGGCGAATCGAATTTATTTATGAACCGTCTGCGATCGTTCGTCAGCCGGCTACCGATCTTTCCGAAACACGAACGACGGCTATGCGGGCGGAATGTAATTATGGTCTTCTTGAAACGCGAAACGATGTGGCTGTCGGTGATTCATGTAACGTGATTGGAATATGGGTCGTTGCGTTTAATAATATCGCCACGCGGAAAGAGATACTTCCACTGTTAATTTTTTGCTCCGTGTAAAAGATTAGATATGACAATGTACGAATAAAATGTTTTAAAATGAGTTGACTTGAATACCTAATTTTGGGGATATATACTTGAAAGAATATCGAATAATAGATAATAGAATAAAAATTTCGTTTTTTCTTTGTTTCTTCCAGTGCAAATAATTTTTAAATTGTAAGCAATTTAGAAAATGATGAAAACATGAATCTTGCATGATTCTCGCAATCATTTTTCAAATAATTTTATAAGATCTGTGTCCACAATTTAGATTACAAAATACAGGCTTGTGTAAGAAAGAAATTTGCTAAGCGACACATTTGATCTAGATATTTAGTTAGACACTCATTTCAGTACCGCATGTGTAACTCCGTCTCTCAGCAGCGTGTTTCTACATGACGTTGCATACATAGCTGTTCAGTAATAGCTGCTTTCACAGAGTCGAGAGTCCTTAATTGATTTAACTGTACTTGCAGTCGCGCGCCGTCTATTTCGCCTGCTAAGAGACGTAATGCCATGGTAACGCCTATTGTGCTGTCGCGGTAGTAAGTTACCTCTGCTGCAGGATTACGAATCGAATATCTTGAAGTGGCTTTCTCTTCCTCTTTCTCGCGTTGGTCGTCCGGTCCGATCGTAGCTCGAACGAAGGTTTACGATAAAAAAATTCCGTGGACGCCGCCTCGATAATGTATCGCGCGTAAAGAGAAGGATTAAGCATACCCAACCGGTCAGAGCGTGGTTCCGTCAAGATTAAATAACGAAGGAAGATGCCATTTAAAGATGAGAGGACGGTGATCAAATTCCACTAAAATCGCCCCTAGAATTTGGACCTTAAGAAAATTCTAAGATATCTGCCAAAGAGCAATTTCTTCCACGGATAATTTCGATATAAAAGTTTTATAGTTAGAAATAAAACTTATAATCGGAGCTATTCCATGTTCGATATGGAAAATACGAATACGATATGGAAAATGCTGAACGCTTTTTGAAAGGTTTTAGGATTATTTTTACGAGCTATTAATTTCAATTATGTAGCTTAAACGGAAACTTATTTACAACGTTGTTTATCGACAGTAGTTTATTCAAATGACATGTCTAACGCGGTCTTTTTCTGTAGATGCTGCCACAACCTGTTATCACAAAGGTACATTCGCTTGTGCAAGTCGATGTACCACTTCGGCAAAGTTCAACGTTGCTTTTGAGCGGCATAAATTTCGAGTTTGGGACAAATCGTTAGAAGCCGAGAGAAGGCACGCGCTTCGCAAACCTTCCAACGCTTAGGGTTGCACGAATGCGGGGTCCAGCGTGTCGCGTAAAGTCGAGCTTTTCATTGGGTACCGTGTGGTACCATCGCGGCCGGATTATGGAAATGTCCCGAACTTACGGCGACCCCTCCTCGTCTCTGGCGCGCGTTCTCGACCGGGCCTAACCCGACTCTTTATTATTGTAATGCCCGAAGTTACAGCCGCGTGGTTTCGCGTCTGGGCCCTCTGATATAAGGCTTAATTTATGAAAATGACGTGAAATAGGAGTCGGCGACGTCATCGCGCAAGTCCTTCCTCGGTAACTTCGAATATTTTGCTACCCCTTGCGTCTCCCAATCCTCCGACCACCTCAGAATTTTTTATGTTACCCCTCACGCCACCAATCGCTACTGGTATTCGATGGATTTACGAAATCTAACAGAGAGGAAATCAAATGGGATCTTATGCATCAAGCTTACAATTTCATGTTAATCCCTAAATAAAACCCAACATAATATCGGATATTTCAATGGAATTCATAGTATTTGATAACGAGACAGAGGGATCCTTAACTTAGGATTTCGTTTGATCCGCGTATCGCTATTCAACAAAAAAGTAAGGATATGATTGAAAATTAAACGAAATTTATAATGAAATTCAATTAAACGATACAAGGCAAATTATGCAAATAATCATGTAAAGAATTGCCACCTCGCAACTAAAAGTAGCTTAAAAAGAATGCATGGAACGACGATTAATTGATTGCTCGCGTGAGCAATTCCTCAAATCTCTTAATTAATGCTCCATTTTTTATTTGAGATTTCGTTTTCTGATCATCGGATGGAACTTATTTAAGTTCAATATAAAATTTCCGCGAGAAACGATTTTTAAATATAATCTCCTCGCTATTATATTCCTGAGATCTATGATCATGAGAGAGCTTTGATAATAATTCGCAATCCGACTGCTCGCACATTCATAAATTAAGACGACGATTACACGTAAATCGGACGAAGGAACGAGAGTGAAAGGTGCCACGCGTAATTGTAAGAAATTACCGCGAAAATTACACGTCGGTTGTGCAAGAAAATCGGATAGATCGACTGGCAAAACGGTATTCCATGTAAAAATATCCGCCTACAAAACGTTGCGTTGGCGTACAATCGAAGGACATGAGTCTTCAAATATCAAGAGAAAGGCTTTCGTGTGAATCCGATCGTGAATATAGTAAAACGCGCGTTTGATGGGAGAACAAATCTGTGATTAATATAATATAAAATATTTCTAAAATTTAATTTCCTTGTGTTGCGGAGAAACATGTATAGATTATTATTTTTTTTTAACGAAACCAGAAGAAGACGCAATAAAGAGAGAAAATTAATCACCCGGCCAACTTTGATTTATTATTTTAACGTTTGCCTTTAAAACCAAAAAATCAGTCTCTATTCGACCGTAACTCCAAACGAGCGGACAAATGTTTGATCGGGTCAAATAAGCGCGTTAAATTTCCGAATCAGCACGTTTCGGCCACACGGCAGAGCGTAACGGCATAAGAGGAAAAAAATTACGGATATTCCGCATTTCCAGGGGAGCAGCGCGGGGTGGTGCACCCGCGCAGGGTGGTGAGACGGCAAATAAAACATATTGATGTTTGCAATTAAATGGGCGAGACAATGAACAAATACCGATTCGCTTCCGGCCATTCCGCGCGCGGTGGTTCAATTTAATAAATATCTACCTATTAATTTTCCCTTTTGGTCACCGCGTCGGTCACCATCCTCTCGGATTACCTCACCTCGCCATCCACGCTCCTCTGTCCTCCTCATCGCAGATCGCGTAATGTTGAGGAAGACGCGTGCGACAAGGAGAAGCCATCGAACTACTATTTTATTCGCGGTATCCCCGCGTGTATTTGTTCGCGCGTTTGTTTTGCGCTTGTTAACGGCCAGTCGCGCTCTGCGCAAACCCGTCACTTCCTACGCTCGTTTGCATTTCATTAACTTTGGCTTCCTCCGATTCTCTTTGCACACCGCGTGCCGTCGCGTTGTCCGGCGGATTCGCAAACCCCGCGAATTACATTTTTCTCTTCAACGCGCAGAGTTTGAAAGCGGAGAAAGAGAAGAGAGGCACGCGAAGAGCCTTCATTAATTCCGCAGATTTTTATGTATTATACGCGTACATGAAATCTCTTAGTTAAATATGTATATAGAACTTCGACAAACCGCTATTTTCCATTTAATGAAGATTGATATGAAATTTCGACCATGATTTTACGGCCACGATTTTATTTTGACCATCTCATCTAATCACGTTGAAAATATATCATTTCTTTGAGCCAAACAACCAAGAATAACCTGTGTGAAGTTAGTCTCGCAATGTCGAAAAATCAAAAATTTTCTTTTTGCAAACGTTTGCCAATCGTTTGCCCACGAATGCCCCGTTGGAATTTTTGTTTGCCCCCCTCTAATTCAAAAGTTATAAGCAATTCAATTTTGGGGGGGGGGGGCCAACTTCACACTGGCCCCCCAATGTTGCAAAATCAAAAATTTTCTTTTTGCAAACGTTTGCCCATCGTTTGCCCACGAATGCCCCGTTGGAATTTTTGTTTGCTCCCCTCCCCCTTTAGTTAAAATATATAAAGTAGTCCAAAATAGTAATGTGTAAATTCGAATTCGTAATCGCGAAATTAATTGTGATAGCGGGTGTGCTAATAAACGCTAATTATTTACAGAGATATTGCATTTGAGGAATAATTACGACATATACGGAGTAGATCGCATCACGTCTTGCCTGTTTAGTATTAGTAAATGGTAGCGCAGCGACTTTTATATACAAGCGCACTGTATGCAAGAAAAAATAATGCTAAGGCTATGCGTCAGAACTGCTGTCGCTCCGAAATATTTAGTGCTTAACGTAAATTCATATTCTGTATTTTATCGAATATTCTGATCCTTGCTTTCCACATTAATTTTGACGAATATATTTGTTATCACATATTGTAACAGTTTTACTTTGTGGATTCGTTAGTGTCGCCTAAGATAATGATTTATATACGCTTGATTTAAAACTTTTATAAAGAGGAAATTAAATATTTTACAAATAATAATTAAGATTTAGTGTTCCTCGAAAAATCGAATATAGTTATCCGATAATAAGAAAAATAATACGTCCAAAAATTACAATAAAAAACTGCCATTTCTCTGAATTAATTACAGACAAACACAATTAGCGAAGACTACACAATTTTTTATATTGATGAATATTTTAAAAATATTTTAAAAATAAACTCCTGTGTCTTGCGCGTGATAAGCTAGAATAAAGCAGTTTATATTCAATCTACGTTTTCGCACAAGAGGGATCATTTACCGGGACATAAAAAAAATTCCACGATCTTCGTAAACTCGCTCTCAAAAATCGACGTTCATTTCCTCTCTCCCGAAATTCTGCGTGGGCCCCGATCGGCCCCTTGCCGCGGGGCGACCGATTACTTTCGAGTCGTTATAAGCAGTTTCTACTTACCTTCCTCGTTTCGGAGAGACCGTGAAGCGAGACAAACCGCTAACCACAATTCGTATGCGCGAGGAACGCGAGCGGGCCAGGATGACGCGAGGAGAAAAAAGCGACGAGAAGAGAGCTTGGCAGGTGAGGTGGCAGAGGGAAAGAGGGAGAAGAGGACAAGTAGACGTGTACCTACACGTGTCCAGGAAACGCGGTATTCCCCGCGGACGAGTGCAATAATTTCAAGCCAAAATCGGAGATGCTCTTTGATTCGTGCCTCTTCTCCGCCACCTCGATCTTCTTCTTTCTGCGTGCTTTCCGACTTCCTCTCTTTCTCTCACTCGCTCTTTCCCTTTTATTTTACTTTTTCTCTTTTCTCCATGCCCTTGCTGAATCTTGCACACCACGAAATAGGCACTAAAGTATAATTTATTCGCGCTCAAGGGGAGGGAGAGAACGGCACGAGAAAAGGTACGAGGGGGTAAAAAAGGGGCGCACGACTACCGGCCGGAAAAGAACCTTAACGCTCGACAAGGCGCTTTCAAACCTGATTATTCACATAAATCAATAAATAACCCGTTGGTATACTCCGTCTGTTCGCCCGCCCCCGATGTCTGGAAGCACCATTCCACATACATTATGCCGCACGGTACATTAAGGGGCCCAAGGCCCCGCGAGCAACGATATATTATCTATTCCGCTTTTGGTGGCTGGCACCGTCGCGTAATAATGCGCCTAATGTCCCGAAACTTCGTATATTTGGCCGATGCTGTGGCTCGTTCAAAGTGAAAACGACCTCACCGACGATAAATATGTTGGTCGTTCTGCGCATCATTGGATTATGCTAATCGCGACCGGCGAGTGATATTATTTGATGATGCTGGCTATGCTCGTAACTACCTGCTTGAATACTAGTATAATTATTATTGATGTGGAGTTATTATTTACTTAGTGATCTTTATAGTGAATGAGGAACACAGGAAAATCAAATAATTAAACGCTTCTTAGAGACGAGTCTCTCTCTCATAAATTTAATTTTATATTTGAATATTACACGTCGTAATTATAATATAGTTTAGATTTTAAATTAATTTTACTATTAAATTCTCTTTCAACTTTACATCAGTAGAAAAAGTAATCTGATATAAATAATAATGAAGAGAATATGCACATTTAACTATTTGGCAATCATGTATTAGTTATAAAGGTCGTACTCGATATTATAATAAATTACGTTGTGCTTAAAAATATATGTGCGAAACGCCTTTATTTCCTGAGCACGATACGCAAATTGGCAAAACTGTATGTGGAACAATACGTATTCGCTATTACAGTCAAGCAACAGCTTCTCGTTCGTATGCAAGGCGTGGCATGCCAGCGAGCGATCTAAAGCGATCCCGTCGGGGATGAACACGGTGGTATCGCCCTCCGCGAATCATTGAATTATGCTAATCACCAGCGATGAGTGATATTATTCGGTTACACCAGCCACGCTCATGGCCATTCATCTGGCCCCGAGCCTTCCGGTTATCTCGCAACCCCACGTATTCTGGGAGCGAGTCGGCGGAGGGGGACAGACCGGGGCAGACATGTCTCGTACATTCGTGCATCATCCCTTCCGGTCAGGGTCAAGGTTCGTACGTGCACGTGTTCGGGATTATACCGCGCTTCCGCAATCACCCCGGTCGCCGCTCATTCGAACTGTCGATACCGACACGTGTTCGGCCTGGCGCGGCGCGGAGCGGCGCTCACGACGCGAAATTAATCATCTCACGGATAAGCGCGTTGAAATAACGAATGAGGTAGGCTAGTGGGATGGGCGGCGTATTATTATAATTATCCCGGGCGCATCGTCGTGGGATGATAAATATTATTTTCGCCGTAATATCGGTTCGGAATGGCGCGTTAGATTAGTTGTTAATTGAGTTTCGTTTAGCGACGTAATTAAAGCTAACGTCGTGGTAATAGGGCTTGAAAATTTACGTACGAGGCTCCCGAAACGAGCAAACTTTTTCCCGATTGTGGTTTGCGTGATCGCACTCGCGCTTGTGTAACATCACCGCTAGCCTCGTTGTCAATTACGTCAAATTAAACGCTTGTTTAGCGATATGTAATTAACGGTAATGCAACATTGCTACTTTCGGTAATTTATTCATGAGCTATTTCCGTGGGGGGTCGTTTGCAATAAAACTGTACTACGGGTATTATAGCGCCGGTGCTACCTTGATGTAACGAGGCCGATCTCATAAATAATTTCGCGGGTGCAATTAACTCTTAAGTGCCTACGAATACATATCCTGGCAGCATAAATATAAAGACTGAATCGGTTGCTGCGAGATGTAAAAGAGCATGAGCATTAATATTAAATGTAATGGAAAACTATGAACATTTTTACACATTGTGAATATTTCTGTACGGTGATTTGGACAGTAGCGTGAAATAGACGTAGCTGAATCTTATAAAGATTTAGAAATAGCCAAACAGTTTTGTCGCTACAATAAATCGCGTATAAAGGGCATTTAATGAGGGCTATATATCATCTTTCCCGAGTCGAAGTTCATGCATACGGTGAGATATCAGAATTCCGCTTCCTCGGCCACGCCTTATCTTATCAACAGCATTTCGGGCATAGATATTAATCGAGTACATACTTTAGTTGATGGGGTTAAAGCAAGTTCATAGATAATAGATAGATAAGCGGAGAATCTGTACGTTACTTTATGAAATATGTCGGTCGTTTATTAAAGAGGGATTACGCTCCCGAAATAATTACACCACGTTAACTCAGAAAATAACTGTAATTACTGGCCAGTCTTGGAGTGTTGATTGAATATCCTAGATCCATCAATTGATCTTGCACTTATCTTTTTCGAACATCACGCGTGATTGGAATAGCCTGTTACCGGCGACACGGTTTTCGCCCGTGAAACTCCCACGAGAGCACGTTTAATCGACCGCGATGACGCGGAATAAACAGCTTAATAAATAAACAATTTAACAAGCGGGTTGGTAATTAATGCGTCAGCCATTTGTAAATGACTACGTCCCGCGAGAGAGTCGCGAAGGCACGCTCGTTAATTCACCTCGTCGCTTTAGACTATAAAACTAATTTACGGATATTGATTAGATAATCGCCATCGTTATATTCCGCTATAACTGAAATCTCTAATAAACCCAGCATGATTCACAGTTCCTTATGATACGTCCAGGATCATGTTTCCTTTCTCTCCCAAACGCCACACACGAATAACTTCGATTTGAATTTCCTCTTTTGAGATAAATATATACATATCTATTTACATACAATTGTGTTATATATAAGCCATTCCACAAGCCTTGAATTTTCTTTTGATTGTACATTCTTCGATAAATTGAGAAAATTGTTCTAAAATTTCAATTAAATATCGTATTTTTTATAACTTCGCTAAAACATTAAACATCTTAATAACTTCAAATTAAAACTCTGTCGCGCAATGAGATTTCACTGAAGTAAATTAGTAATGTGCTGTCATTCTCTTGGAGTTTAATTCGCTAGAATCTGTTAACTCTTAATTATATTTTAATCAAGAATTGATTCCTCGGCTTTGAAAAATTAGTTGTTCTTTTCGCTCCAGGGAATCTGTGATTCAGAGAAAGTGTGCAACTTATGAGGGGACAGGTTATATATGTATCTTTCTCCCGCTGATTCTAAGCACGATATATGAGCGAAACGAGCATATACTTTCACTTTACGCGCACGAGCGAGCGATAACTCGAGCGTAACTGCCGGATGAATGGGTACAAGGAAGATGCGATTCCAGTTACAAGTTTACAGTTTAACGACACGAGCCGTTCGATCAGTCGATCCGATCGACGAGTTCCTCCATTCCCTCTCGCCTTTCTGCGTGTCCCAGGCAACAAAGGAACGACGTCGCGTATCGATGGCTATGAAAGGCTAGGACAACGAGTCCGGCGACGTGTAATTTCTTACGACGATATAACTGTTACGCGGGTCGTGTCGCCGAACAATTCCTGCCTTATAAAAGCACAAACATCCCGCCGCATCGTGAAGGGATGTTTGTACTTTTACGACGACGCGATATCTGAGGGAGGATGCTGACGCGGGTAATAATCGCGAACTCGCTAGTAAACGAGGGAAAAGGAGGAAGTAGTTATATGATACGATTATATGATATGCCACCGTTGGGAAAAATTCACACTTCTAATAATTACGACAATGTTTTATATAAATTACACACTATTGATTAAGTATTTTGCTTCAACACTTTTCTATTAATATATTCTGCCTTTGATTCCGAATCTCGTTATCTTCTCGAATTATTGCAATACTACATTTATTGATTTGGAGGCATTGAATTAATACATTGCTTTTTAAATTGAAGCTCGTTTTTGAATAATGAAGCATTAAAAATCTATAGGTATCTTCAGAACTTCCTTACGTTTAATTCACTGCGGTTAATATCGTGCAAGTCTGGCGCAACTGCAAACGCTCGGCACTCAAGACTCAATTCGGTTTTACTGTCCGGAGCGTACTTAAAATTATAAAGTATCTACTTAAGTATCCTCATTCACCGTGGTGCTCAATCGCGTCGCCGCTGCGAGAATCTCCCGTTATCCTGACACGCATTTCACTCAACGATGATGCCGACACAACGATTCGCGCTATCGGCACCTCTTCACATTACTAACGTTGGAATTTGTGCCGCAGATGCGTCGATAATTATACGTTGAATCGGGTTTATTCGGTGCATCTTTAACGTATGAATGTGTCAGTAATCATTTATCAGTAATCAGCGTATTTCGTCCTGATGGCGAAACCCGATGGCAAACGATACGATCACGTTACTATAATACATCCATCGCGCTCTCATCGTAGGTGGATACCAATGGTTGAGTGATTTACTAGTACTTTGCCAGGTAACGATGCGGTATATGGAACACGCTGTGTATCGCGACTCCGACGTGGCGCATAATGAATTATTTCGTTCGGCATCGTGCGCCTGCCGATCAACAGTGGCGACGCGAGTAATTATTTGTCGAAGGAATATAGAATCATCGCGGGAGCCGCGGTATATCTCTACGGCGAATTTATTTTATGCCTTGTTGATTTAAGTCGCTAAGTTCGATCGATCCGATAAGGTCACTTGCAGTAACCTTAGCCGCCTCCGCGCCGCCGCGGTTGCATTCGCAAGCCGACGCATTTTTTTAATTCACTGCCGTGGAAACGCGCGGGCCTGGATGAGAATTTACGACTTTCTTACGAAAGCCGACGAGCGTTTATAAATCCTGACGCGATGCGCGTGATGTACAATTTTTATTTGGAATACCTTCCGTACTGTTAGCGCGTCTGATTATAACGTATAAATATTTCACAGCATATATATATGTAATTATTCAACGTTCGAAGCGTACATTATTGCTATGAAATCGAACATCTCTATTTTCGTCTACTTCAGGCAAATACAAATTACCGTATTACAAGGATTTTATATAATATTTCAACACAAGAATTCACATCATTTATTTGACTGCGCATGTGTCTACAATAATCGCAGTAAAGACGCAACAATGTGATAAACAGTCAATAAAAGCAGAATGACAATGATCGGTAATTGTTTCATGAAAGATCCGAGTTAGCTAATCGAAATATTCAATAGCGATTTGTTTTATGTCGGACTGCGAACGGTGATACTATCTCGGATTGCAGCATCGCGGAGAAATTTTAAGCACCTTATGCGGAACAGTTTACAGCTCCCGTCGTGAACAATGACCAATAAATCTCTGGTAAGAATGATTTCTAATCGCAGTGACGGTGCCACTCTCGTCGCCGGTGTGAGGAGATTTCAATGTTAAAGGCCATTTTACTTGTGTGCGGTACGCGCTCCGACGGCCACCGGCCACGAGTTTCCGCAACCCCTTTGAACGGAGGCAGCGACTTAAAGCGTACACCGCAATAATCCGCGTGAATAATGACCGATAAATCCAAGTGCGTTTTCTTTCGCTCGTTCGAGCAACCCATTTGTCAATATTAACCGTAAATCCTGCGATCCACTGTGTACCGATTCTCCGCATTTGCGCACGTGCTGCTGCATTATTGATATGTAAATTTAATTCACGCTAATACGCATTAGTTTTCCGCCGGATGATTAATGCATCGCGTTTTTTCCGTCGAAGGCGGCGACACGAAGTGCACTCGGTTCGCGCCTCGGCGCTTCTCCGTCTATGAGACGGCAGTCTCTACAAACCCCGCAACGGCAACCGACGTCTCGTCAAGCCCGAGGTGAAAGAAATTTCGAACTATGCGGCCGCTCTTCGTGGCTATATAGGCTCCGCACAGCGGCCTGTTGTTGGAGGGAGGAGAGTGTATGTATATACAGGCATCTCTAGTAAATACTTGCACTAGCCAAGCAGGTCCACTTCGAGTCAAAGGCA
Organism: Aphaenogaster ashmeadi; assembly: GCA_003063805.1. Taxonomy (NCBI): domain Eukaryota; kingdom Metazoa; phylum Arthropoda; class Insecta; order Hymenoptera; family Formicidae; genus Aphaenogaster; species Aphaenogaster ashmeadi. The sequence continues at coordinate 281,002 of NJRQ01000056.1, read as the reverse complement.
ACCAGCTCCTCCCGCCACCTCTGGGACTTCATCTTCCGTCCCTCGTTCGCCTCTTCGGCTCTTACCGTTACAAGAACAAGCTACACGACGCGGTGCGACGGGGCCACGTTGGACCTTACTCGACCCTGATCTTGCTTCTTTTGATGCCCTTTGTTAATACGTTACGGAATGGATGGCGTTACCGTTATTATTATACTAGAATATTAAAACTTTGGTCTTCAGACGATTCGAAGATGATTCTGCGACACGAAGATGGAAGTAGGAAAATTTCACATACTTTGATATGAAATGCCTATTTCTTTATGTTATAAAATGTAAAAGTGCATTGTATATTACTGAAATCTCTACACGGAAAAAAAAGAATGTTTGTGCCAACCAGATTCTGGTTGACTCGCACAGAAATCTTTTTGTGTCAACCAGATTTCTGTGCAAGTCAACCAGAATCTGGTTGGCACAAACATTCTTTTTTTTCCGTGTACACTTAAATTATAAAGATTATTATTTCTCTTTTATCCATTTAATTAGGATATAGCAATTATTTTTATTAGATGTTTTGGATTTTGTCTCACCTTTTCGAGAAAATAGAGCAAAATATACTTCTTCTTTTTGTAAAGAAAAATAAATTTGTGAAAGAGTAAAGTAAATTATACTTATCGAGTAACATACTATCGTGATTGACAAAGGATCGCTTTTCTGCTCATATCTTCCAGGGCAAGTTTCTAGGATAATAAATCATCGTTGATCGCCGGAATTTATACCGCCATTGAACGAGCTACTTGCGCGATGGTAAAGCGCTTGTAAGTAAAACTTAAACACGGCAAAAAGCGGCGCTCTCGTGTTAAAGCGAGAGTCGGAGTTAATACGCCGTGCCGTGTGGCTTGTTTTATTTCGTGTATACTTTGTGCGGGAAGTATAACGCCTGTAAGACTATAATTTTGATAATGAATCGTAGCGTTCGACTAAGGCCTTCATTATGCCGAGACCTAGGCGTTAGGAGACAACGAAATTATATACGATGGCATCATTAATCATCTCAATCCTGACAAGTCTTAAATATAAATAACCGTAAGAGTGTTAGATAAATTTCATCCGTATGCTACGTAGTTGAACGCGTAATGTCTTCCGAGTTCAAGACTGAAGGCAGCATTATCGCGAATGCTTATCCCATAACAGATCGACAATTTGCCATGTTGTCATACTTAATGCTATTACTATCTAATGCTCATTCTCTAAGATGAAAAGAATGGTAAGAAATAAAAAAAAATAGCTACTGTCAGATACAATGAATAGAAAATTGAATAAGCGCCAACATAAATCATTTTCACTATACGAGAAAGAACGCCGAAATCAGATTGTAATTAAACTTAACCGTAAATTGCTGAAATTCGTTATACAGTCAAGGATTCACATTGTGTTATATAAAGTTGCGTTTAAAGCGTAGAAACTTCGCTACTCGGAATTCGCACATGACTGCTGCGAACAATCTCGCGCAGCTTAAACGCAAATTATTTGCGTTCATCGTGCATACAGGTAAATTCAATGTCGGCGGCTGAAAGAGAGCTTAACTAACCTACCGTACTAGAAATACGGTGACTCGGCACGATGCCACTCGTTCTGGCGTATTTAACAAGGCGGACCGCGAGCATGTCACACATGCGGTACGATGCGGTAAAAAGTCGCGCTCCGTCGTCGTTTCTTGCGGGGTTCGCTGGGCGCAAATGCGCACAAACGCATTTCGAGCCTCGTTCGTGCATCAGCCCCTATTGTGGCCTGTGAGCTGAAAGTGCGTGGGCGACGTGCATATACGTACGCATAGTCATACGCGACGAGAAATCAGAAGGCAGGCAAAAAGGAAGGGGGCGAGGGAGAGCGAAGGGTGAAAGAGGCCCTTGTCCAACGCCAGGGGTGTTGCTAACAAGATGCGCAGCCCTTCCACGAGGGATACTACGCGCGGACACGTGCACACACACATGCACGCATGCACGCATGACAAGCGAGACCGAGCGAGTCCGCGCCGCGTTGCGTTGCATTGCGTGCGAAATCGTAACTCGTCGCGACAACAACTACACGCACATGCACACGCACGTTCAACCCCTAATGACTTATTAGCAGGCGCACGTTAGTTAACAACGCGACAGGATTACTCGGCTCATTGTAGCGCGGATTCTACATCGCCCCTTTTTTCTCACTCACCTCTCGCTCGATATTCCGTCTGCTGCCCGGTTGCGATACTACCGACCCTCTTGCAGCAAATCTCCTCCGTCCTGGTTAATGTCGGTCGTGTGCAACGCTTTTTCCCCTTTCTCTCGTCTTCTGTTTTTTGAATTTTTATTCCTGCGCCGCACGCACTTGCGTGCCAGGCGAGCCGTTCACACACGCTACGTCGTCGTCCTTATTCGGTTAATTAATATTACAGGAAGATATAATATGTTTACTAATTATTATATACACTTTACGAGACGTATATATTTATGTGATTCTTCAAAAATTTGTCATTTAATGCACACATATTTATTGATATCGAAATAGTATCATTTAATCATTAAGTGGTATTATTAAGTCTTAATGCATCGCTCTTTCCTACGCGACTATTCATCGTTTTCTTTGCAATTTCCCTACTCCAATTTCCTTTGCATGCATTTCTTTTTTCTACTGGTTTTCGCTCTCTGAATTTTTATTCCTACGCACTTCCCCGCACTATTCAAGCCTTTTCACGCAGGTGAATACGCAGACGGCATCGACGGCAGAAAATGCGCCAGTTCTCGAGAGTACCAGCGCAATGAGAGACGGGGGACTCACTTCTCCGCGTCCATTAGGAAAATTAATGATTTTTAATTTTCGCTCCCGCGAGAGTCGGCCTCGACTCTGCATCGCTTCGCACGCAGCATGGTTCGATAAATCAAAAACGAGAACGCATGATGTCAACAGCAACTCGGAAACAATCTGCCTGCGATTCCGCTCGACGTTTCTTGATGGAAAATCTTTATTAATAATAAATATGTTGATGTAAGATGAACATGTAGTAAAATAATTGCTCAGTCAATCACAACAATCTAAGACCAATTTCTACTACCTTGATCATATCGTCATGCTTTTCAACGATTCGAGCGATAGTATTATCTAAGTCCTCAATGTGATCAATCCTTGATTCTCCTTTCGTCTTTCGACGACCATAAGTTATTCGTTATAACTGAGAGGAAGCAACGGTGTTTACGTTCGTTATAAATGAAGCCGAGTTGAAGAATTCTAGAAGCTCTTCCGCGGCATCAGATCCGATCGATCGTACGCTCGTAGATCATTCCCACCGACACGTCGTGACTCTCGAGCCGCTTCTTCCAAGCTGCACCAAGCGGCAGCGCTCGACGACGGTGCACGACGTGGAAAACCGTTGCGGCGCGATCGATATCATCCCGATGCCGCCTAATTACGGAACGCGTCCCAGTATGGCATTCCTCGCGTGACAATTAACGATTTGTAACGCCTAATGTTTGGATTAGATTAAACCGTCGTCGACTAGTCGTTATCCGATTGGCAGAGCGATCCGTTCTTGTCATTCGTCTGTCTCTCACCCATCGTATTTTATATCTCCGCGCCACGATCTTCCTTTTTCCTCCGTTTCTCTATTTTTTACTTCTATCTGATTTGAATAATTCGATGCGTCAACATGCTTTAGATGTATCATACCCATGCGCGGTTATATGACGTGCGGCGTCGCGGAAATTACGCGACGTGTTTTTGAGGCGTGCATATCACGTTGTGACGTTTGTAAAGTCCACAGAGGCACTAGGTTATTTGACGAGAGAAACATTGCCGTGTCAACGCTTTTCGAAGATGTCGAGCGGCGAGATGCATCGGCAGTTTTAGTGACACATTTCTCTTTACATTGATTTGGTTTGTGTAATAATAATATCGATCACTCTCATCGCATATTATTATATTGATACAGATTATTATTCGAGGCCTGTTATAATTTAAACTTAATTATATATCATAAAAATTCCGATAAACTGACATATTTGAATAAAAAACGCGTTTGCAATTTCGTAGCGAGTTATATGCGAGGCGATGACCGATATTAACGTGTGTCGTGCCATTTTCAGTACAACGCACAGAATTTTATCGTAACACACTTTTCCTGTACTGTATATTTCGCCCTGTTCACCCGCGGCATTGCAGCATTTCCACAGAATCTCTTTAGCGCTCTTGGTCACTGCACGTAACATTTTTACAATGCAGTTTTGCGTACAGCCGTATACATAAATGAATGCAAATAGCAGCGAATGCGTTAACAAAGGTAACAGATGGGCACGCAAACAGTTTGCACCGTTTCGCTAAAGACAGTGATATTTAATTCTACGATTATTATTTGTAAATATGTATACATATATGTGTGATTTAAGAGATTTTTGCATTACAAATTCTCAACATAAAAAAAGAAACTAAAATTTCGTCTTATTATTTGTACAGCAAAAGTTATTTTTTTGTAATCCTGCGTTAAGCTAACCTGTGTGAAGTTAGCCCCCCAATGTCAAAAAATCAAAAATTTTCTTTTTGCAAACGTTTGCCCATTGTTTGCCTACGAAAGCCCCTTTGGAATTTTTGTTTGCCCCCCTCTAGTTCAAAAGTTATAAGCAATTCAATTTTGGGGGGGGGGGCCAATTTCACACTAGCCCCCAATGTCGAAAAATCAAAAATTTTCTTTTTGCAAACGTTTGCCCACGAATCCCCCGTTGGAATTTTTGTTTGTCGGTTTGTCCCCCTCTAGTTCAAAAGTTATAAGCAATTTAATTTTGGGGGGGCCAATTTCACACTTTAGTTATTTGACATACAAAAGTATTAAGATAAAGCTATCAAAAAATCAATAGTTTAGATATTTTATATTTTATTCTGGTATATTTTGACATGAAATATAAAATATCTTGTAAACTATTCATTTTTTGATAACTGTACTTTAATACTTTTATGCATAGAATAATAGGATGAATCAATTGATGCGAGGAACACATGGTTGCTTTTAACTTTTGAACTAGAGGGGGGGGGGGCAAACAAAAATTCCAACGGGGCATTCGTGGGCAAACGTTTGCAAAAAGAAAATTTTTGATTTTTCGACATTGGGGGTTAACTTCACACAGGTGTTAAGCTACTATTAAATGTATAATACAGTTCGGTGTCATCACATATGCTCTGATCAGAAAATTATTTTAATCATAGATCTTTATCATTTTTTTTAATCGCTCAAATTCGTGATTCTATTCAGTGCTTTATCTTTTCATCGGCAAACACGATATCTGATTTTTGTTTACGACCGCTTAAGACGCCGTCGCGAGAGAATGAGATGCGATAGAATGGCAAGCCGAGAGCGCACTCGGCGTGGATTCTTCGCTGACGCGAAAAAAATACGCCAACGTTCGAATACGCGGAGGCCTCTCCCTCGTCTCTCGGACGCGACTTCATGGAAGCGGCGAGGCCCTTTGATAGCTGGGGTCCTTGAGTCTCGCGTTCCCGATGTACGCACCGGGCTCGGTGTTGGCGAGTTTCAATCGAACAAAATTGCGCGTAATTACGCGCGAGCGCGCGCTTAAGCGCCTAAGATTGAAAGGAATCTCCGGCGCCCTGTGATGCACGCGCACGCGTATGCATACATATACGCGCGAGCGAACAAACGGCATGGCGCGTAATTATGCGTGCATGCGAGAACACGAGCAGCCGCGACATCGCGGCGAGCGGCCCGTTTAAACAGTATTCAAATTCAATTGATTTTAATTAAAATGGCAAGATGCTGAAAGAGAAAGAGAGAGTGAGAGAGAACGAGCGAGGTGGTACAATTACGCGCTCGTTTTCTTCCTTCTTCTACCTGCATTTCGAGATCTACGCTCGCACGTCCGTCGCGAGTTACGAGCGACGTTTCTGACGCGCGTTACAGCCGCGCACGCTCGCTGCAGAAATGCAGAAATCATGTCACGCGTTATTGCGAGCGCCATAATAGCGCGTATACGCGCTCGCAACGAGGCGAGATTATACGGCCGCGCGATGACTCGAAGCTTCGCCGACGCATACATCTAATTAATATGCGCCGAACCGAGTGGAGGAGAGGCAGGCGCGAATCGGAAAGTGAATTCTCGTGTCCGTTTATTTGGCGCACCTGATTTCATGTCGATCTGCGAAAACGTGTCTGTTACGAGAGAAACGAGATAGATATGTGCTTCGTATAGAATATAATTGTATAGAATTAACATGATCGTATCTAAACTGTCATAAAATTGGACCGAATAATCTATTAAACTGATGTTGAAGCATCAGCTTATGTAATGCAACGGAATTATCAAGTGATATAATTTAATCTTTACTCTCCATCGTTTTAATCTTTATAACCACTCGCATAACTGATAAGTTACATATGCTACATATGACTCGTGAAGATACATTTAGTATCTTGTATATAATGATAAAAATTACATGTATTATACGGTAATTCACATACGCTTCTCATCTCGGGGAATTTTTAAAATATACCTGTAAGTCATTTAAGTGCCTTATAAGTGTTTTATAATGTTATGTGAATTATACACGACAAATAAATTATAATAATCGGTGAAGCGGAATGAGAAAAATCGTAAGCGAACTCTCATGCTTTCTTTAACGACCTGCCAATTATTATCGCCGCTTAATTTAACCTGATTGTCCTTATTAGAGGAACGTCGAATTAACGTCAATTAATATAATTAGAGGGGAGAGGTTCTAGGCAATGCAAATATACCATTTTTCTTTTCCCATCTTGCATTATAATTTCCACTTTTTTGGACAGTATTGCATTGAAATTCATTATATATTATATTGCATTGAATTAGAAAGCGATGCAATATGCATTAAAGGATTTCATTAAATTGTGGTTAATACAAATCAAACCGAATTGTATTAATGAAACCAACTGAAACTAACTAAAAAGTTAAAGTTATTAATTACACACTAATCATTTTTTTTCTTCCTTTCTTTCAAATGATAATGAACCTTCGTATTCAATACCCAACTCTTACTAATATATTAGATAACACGTATTAATTATGTAAAATATTAAGAATTATAGATCGAAGTTACAATTTTAACCGAACTGAAATAAAGTGCCCTCAAGCTTTTTGTGTCTGTTGCATAATTTTTACCGTCCACCCATTTAATATATAGCAGTGCAGTGAATGAGCTAATTCAAACCATATCTATAATTACAAAAATGATATTTTGATATTTATTTCGCTTTTTTCCAAAAATCTTATTTTCAAGTCTGAGTTATATTATATTCTCAGACTTTTTTATTTATTCTTCAGGTTTTGGAATAAAATTTGTTGGCAAAAAATAATGATCGATAAAAATTGTACAGCGCAGATAAAAATAACACACAAACTCAGACCAGACGGCTAGATATTAATACGAACCACTCTCGGGGCATGCTGAAAATTCAGTGCCAAAGTATCGTCCCTTCGCGAAACATTCTCTTCACCGTTGATTTAGGTCGCGCGAGCATCCTCGTAGAAAGCCGGAAGCTGGAGAGGTCTCTATCCGTCGCGTACAATTCCCAGGCTCGTTATCGCGATATACGCTTTGTACGGCTGGTCCACAAGCGGGTCCACTCGTGCTGTTCTAAATGCAGTGGACCACCGGGGTTGGCCAAGCCACATGGCCGCCATACTTTGTGCAACAGCACGCCACGTTGACGTACACAGAAACAAGCACACATACGTATTACGTACGCAACCACCAACACATATACGCGCACGAGAGTATTATAGCGAGATCATGCTTATCCTTGGACGGTTCAGGAGAGGGCGTGGTGCGCCACGCTCTAATTATCAGCTCTTCATTTCCTTATCTTCAGGATACGAGTACGCTGCTCTCGTTGTCTCGTCGTGAGACAGCCGCGCGATGATGTAGGTACGGACCGATCTCTCGCTCGAGCGCGAATATCTACGACATGCTTTCGAAGGCATCGAGGAGAAACCCATGGCGTGAAACCCCATTGTGGAGGCGTGTCGAGATTTAACGCGCGGACGCACAGTTTTTGCGCGCTTTTCTCTATGCGGGTCGCCAATCGATCCGATCTATCTCTCTTTCTTCCTCTCTCTTTCTCTCTCTCTCTCTCTCTACCTCTCTATCCGTCTCGAGAAAGGGGTGAATGCGAAGGTGTGTGATTTATGCGTCGAGAAATAGGCGCATGTCCCGACGGAAAAATGCACGCGAGATGTGAAGGATTGCTTTCGACGCGCCACGATGCAGTAACTTGATATCACAAATTGATACGTAGCTGCGAAAAACTGGCTTATCACGCGCCGCCCCGATCGTACATTTTCTATAATGGCGGAAGATTTTAGAGCCCTCGAATGCGCGAGTACGCGATTGTGTTGCACACGTCAATTGCTGATCAGTTTATCACTGTCACGGATTTGACGCGAGGTGGCAAAGTTACGAGCTACACCCGAGTGACGCGTAGCGCCAATAAATCATGATGAATTTCTGCAAGAACCATTTTCATTTTTTGTCATAAATGAGAATTTTCGGATTCAATATCATATAGTTACATCCTGACGCTTTGTCATTATTAACTGCAGACACCGTGGATAAAATATGTGTCTACACGTCTGTAATATTGAATGAGATACTCGTGCAGTTTCTAACTAGACATCGTTATATAAGATATATGATTATATGGTCACCTTTCCCTATCGACACGCGTTAGAAAATCGCTCTTAAATACATATAATTATCGAGGCAATATTTTAAAGACTTTTTTGCCGACAAACAGGGCGATTAACAGGGGATCACGCGTGCGTGTTTTTTTTTCGAACTTTTTATACGTATTACACGTCTTGCACGCAATGCATCTAGACCACATATTCATTTTAACGAGTTTTACTCTTGTTGCTTCACGCGTACGCACTTTCCGCGTTTGTGGGTTACTTTTTTCATTCCCGTAACTCTGTCTCGTTCGCAGACTTTTTTTGAACGGTAACGGCGCGTTACCGTTTGAAACACGAGCTAAACGGAAACCGACGTCGCCATTTGTCATCGTCGTCGCGCGAGAGAAATCCTACATTTTTTCCAACCCCCGTATCACTCGTCAAGAGGGGAGCGCGTATCTATCTATCTTACGCGTACGTATGTATGCAAGTACACGCGACGATGCACTGCGCATAAGTACATGGGGCAAGGCGAAAAATTGGAGGAGCGTACGGAACGCAAAGGGCGAGGCACAGTGCGAGGGACGCGAGAAAAAAATCGGGGTAACAGCTAAGGCACCCCTACGCACAACCTACGAGGGATCAATGCACCCGTCAGGGTGCACCGCCCTGGCGAGTGCTCGTGCGCGTATGCATCTTCGTATGCAACCTCTAGCCCGATTTCCTCTTCGTCAACCCTTTTTCCTTCATGTAGTAGCACCCTTCCCTTCACCCTGCCTTCTTATGCCTCTCTCTCGCCTTCTCTCTTTCTCATTCTCCCTCGATCTTCATATTTCCATCGGTATCACGCCATCTCTCTCTGTCTTACCCTTTGCTCCGATTTCTTACCCTCCTTGACGACATGGTGTACACGGAGTCCCCTTGTTCTTTACCACCTCTTACCTTCCTTGCGCGCCCATAGGCGCTCCTCTTTTTTCGCACATTCACCCCCGTCCCAACGACCCTCCTCGTCTCGTCCCTTTTCGCACTTTTACATTTGCAAAACCCTACCCTACCTTAAGAATAGTCCCCTCCATACAGTACAACCTATGTGAAGGAGGAAGAAGGAGAAGAGAGGAAACGCAGTATGCAGCTACGGGCAACCAACCGAGATCAACATACTCTCTATTTCTTCTTCGACATTACTTCTGACGTTCGCCCCTTTTACACGTAAACTGCCAAAGAATACGACGAAATGTGAAGCACCTAGCTGCACAGAACTATGTGTGCGTGCGTCTGCAACCCTTCACGCAGTCCAGAAAAGGGTCGCTGGGTGGTCTAGATTTTTTTAAGTATCCCTGCAGCAGCAACTCGACTCGATTACCAAGAGGAAAAAGCTAGGCGAATATACCCGATAACGCTGATTTTCTCCTCGTCGTGCTTCTCCTTCTCCTCATCCTCCTCCTGCCTCCTTCGTTTCGCGCATGTAGGTCTAATCGAGAGGCTTCGTGGCACGGTTTCTGGCCTCTCGATAGAACGAACTTCACGCGGCGCGTTTCTGGCGCATCTTTATCACACTGATGTACGGCACTTGACTTCTTTTCCTACGCGCTCAGCTGATCTACTCGACCTGTCTCGTAGTCGCTGTGCGCTGGGACACACTGTTATGGAATGGAGTCCATTAGGGGGTGCATCTACTCCGTTTTTTTCTTTTTTTTTTCTTATATCCCCTCTGCTTTCTGGAGCCCAAGGATGCTCTTACCTTTTTATAGAACGTTCCTGCTACGTCCGCACGACTTCCGTTTTCAACGAAAATTTATTATCCGCCACAGTCGAAATAAAGTGAGAACAATTTCGACGACGTGAGTGGTTTCTTTCGACTCGAATTTCCGGTATTATTTTCTTTACTTAAGCTCGTAGATACATATCTCGAAGAGGTAGCATTTTTAAGGTAGTTATTGTACATTTGTACAGAATCTACTTTGCGTTACATTTTTATATTTGTATATGTAAATATAATATCATACCTATATCAATACACGAAAAGCATTAGCAACGCGAGTTCTTTAATCTCTATAAATTATTCTTCAATTATTGAGATTTTTGATAGATTTTTCTAATCGAAAAAAAATTAAATCAGTAGCCATTCTTTCCCTGAGCAGATATTGAATTTCTATAGGATAGTTCGCGCGAAGGGAAACACGCCAACGTTATAAAAAACGCACCTATCAATCCCGGCATCACTCCCGCCAACAAATAAGGCAGGAGATGCCGCGCGTGTTCTCGGCATCAGGAAATCGCGACAGGCACGTTCCGCCTGACGTGCACTTCATCCTTACATCCGATGTACTTCGCTAGTCAGTCTAACGACTGCGTCGCAGCTCGCTTTCAATTCGCCGCACATTATCGAGCGTCCACTGCCGCTTTACCTCTGTGGTTACCTCCGCGAATACGCCGCGAGTCTATCTTCGGAACCGAGTTCTATAGGCTTTCTTCGCGGAATCTAGTTCGTACCTAACTCGCGCCCGTCGAGATCGTCGGCGCGAGATTTACCTCACGAGGAGGAGAGGAGAGATCCATCGACGACTCGACGAACCCAACTAGACCGACAGCCACCAAGGACGCGAGCTCTCGCAGGCCACTCACGGGTACTCTCGCGTTTATCTACCGACTGTGACAGGTGACTCGAGAGAGCACCCTCTCCTTACCATTATTTGTGCTCAAACTACCGGGAGCCGGGAGTCATCGAGAGAAAGAAAGAGACGCGGTTGATGGCGCGTTGGCGTATTCCAATTTATTGCGAACTCGCTCGTCAGCTCGTCGAACGATGGACGCCGGAACGGAGCCCGAGACCACCTGAGGCGCGTCTTTTGCCCGCGAGCGGATCTCGCCGCAGGCTCCGGCAGTATTTTATATCGCTTGGTTTTCCGCGGCGGTCGGTTTAAGCAGCGTACAATGTATGTTCAGTGATGGACGTAAGCACATATTTTAAGATTTGTGCCATAGGAGACTTTCGGAATGTAAGGATAATACCTCTTCCTTAATTCTATATAAAATCACCTGTGTGAAGTTAGCCCCCAATGTCGAAAAATCAAAAATTTTCTTTTTGCAAACGTTTGTCCATCGTTTGCTTCACACTGGCCCCACTAGTTCAAAGTTATAAGCAATTCAATTTTGGGGGGGCCAACTTCACACTGGCCCCCCCAAAATTGAATTGCTTATAACTTTTAAACTAGTGGGGGGGCAAACAAAAATTCTAACGAGGGATTCGTGGGCAAACGTTTGCAAAAAGAAAATTTTTGATTTTTCAACATTGGGGGGCTAACTTCACACAGGTTATAAAATCGACAAAAGCAATATATGTGTATGTCTGTTAGTGACATTACTCAGAAAAATATAAAATGGACAACAATAACAAAGAGTATATTTAATTATTGTAAAAAGATCTATATTTCATTAATTAATTAATTATTTAGTAAAAAGATCTATGTTTAATTAATTAATTATTTATGTCATTGTGAAAATGCAATTATAAATTTATAGTATTATATTTTTTAAGCTTCCTGCATATGCATTCAACTGCGACAAAACGAGCGTTATGTCGCACTATTTCGTAGATAAATTACGAGGTACAATTTCGTGCGATATTGCGTATACCAGCGAAATTTTGTAACGGATTATCGTATGACATGCTGTGCCGATGTATACGAGAAAAAACGAGAATTCAGAAATAAGCTCGACAGTCGAAGAGTAAGACAGAGAACAGATCATTTCGATTCTCATGCAGTGTCGACGGAGAAACCGCACTCTCGTTGTTCGAATCGGCGAAGCAAGAGAGAGACAGCGGAGAGCGCGCGAGATGGATACGGACGAGATGGCCAGATGACGAAGGAGAAGGTGAATGACGGTCGAAGGGGTGAGGAACGTAGGCAGAATGCTATATCAAACCGGACGGCTTCCATCCTTATTCCGTATTCGGATGCGCGTTCGATTAACATACAGTTGCACCAGAACCGCGTCGCGCTATCCATCCTACTCCCCTTTTCGCATTCCCTCCCCATGAACACGCGCTCACGCACATTCCCACCGGGACGCGTTCGAAGGGTTGGCGAAAGATGGAAAAGAGAGGAGAGAGGAGGCAGAGTGGGCAGAGTGCATGTACCGGCGGCAGAGCACTGTATATATATGTAAAGTCGACAAAGGTATAATAATGTTTGCGTGTTTCAAATCGACTTCAGTGAGCATTGATCTTTGATTTTGAGACGAACGCATGCTTACTTATATCCTGCGCTGTCGCGACATCTTCCACCCTCGCTTACTTCCCTCGTTATTCGCGAATATCCATTGACCACGAAACATGTGAGATTCGACTGTTTTCTTTCATGAAAAAGGCAATTTTTACTTTTATGTTAGTGTGCGCGTAGTATTATATACATTGTTAACATATTTTATTATTATTTTCTCTCTTTTTCTTTTTATATTCTCCTTTGTGTATTTATTCAATGAATTTATCGTATTTTTCATTTATTGTACTGTAAGAATTGGAATAGCGACATTAAAGGAAGGTGGCGACTACTATTTCGTTATTTTTTATGGCAACATTACTAACTCTTTGCCGTATTGTTTAATTCTTACATAGAAATGTTGTAAATTACATAGAAGCCCCAGGACCATACGCAATATGCGAACAGCTGATATTTTATGGGCGCATTTAAGTTTTCCGTTCTTTATGCGTAATAATTTCACGGAAAATTATAAGCTATGCATTTAGTACGTTTAAATGATTGAAAAAACTATGTGGTAGTTTCTTAACTAATGGTTTTCTTTCTTTTGTTTCAGGTAAGTAACATTATTACTCATGCTGATTATTTCTCCGAGAGGTACAAGGTATGATTTTATATCTTATAAAATATTATATTATATATGAATAGATTAATCAAAATTATAATACGCTCGTGTTTCTAAACAATAGATTAATAAATAGAAAGGTCAATATAAGACGAGCACTTGTTATCTATGACTCTCTATATGTTTTTACCTCATGACCTTCTATTAGATTCACTTAAATTATTCTATCTTATTGTTCATTCGTTGTCTATCATACACAGCAGCAACATATATAGTTAAAAATGCGCACACACATATTCCTTCTCATAATTCTGTAAGTTTTTAATTTATTTGTGACGTTCCAATATTGATTTGTTATAATTGAATTTATCATTTAACGTCTTTTACACTTAACGATGACATCAATTTTATAAGAATCACGATTTTAATAATTTTATTGACACTAATGATAGGTGGATGTATTATATCAAGGATTCCACTTCTTTTTCGCCTTCTAACGAGGAAGGGTTGAGAATCTACCTCAATTTATTGACGCTTCACAATATTGGATCGAATTTCGACAATGAGATATAACTTATGTCAGCAACGAAACACATCTTGCATCGTCACATGATTATGGATGATCGATTTCTTCATGTATTTTCATCTCTCATCGTATTTATAAGATTATACTATATTAACCATTAGACTGAAGATGACTAAGTAAGTCGAAACGTATCTAATTTAATTACATTATGTTAATAAAAGATAAAGCTTATTGATTTTCTATCGATATTAATCTATTGAATAGATTAAATAGAGGAATCCTTCTATATTTTTCTCATACACGAAAAATAGAAATAATTATTTAACAAATTTTTCATCACATTAATATTCTCATATATCAAGTGGCTTTTACAAATTCACGAAGGTATTATCGCATTATTCCTACACTACTATATATACCCATGCTAAATCAGAAGAAAATCAATAAAATTCGGCTAAATATAAACCACACGCAAATGAATTGAAATGATAGGATCCTTTTAATCAAGAGCGGACAGTATAATCACCAAGCGCATCCTCTACAATCAATACAATCGTATCTACAATATCGAAATACCACGATACGCGATACCGGCGGTACAACCGCATTAGCCTAATCGATTACACCCGGGCTAATTTCCGAACGTAATACAGTTGCAATCGGCGAATACGCCGAACGATTTAACGCCACCGCCACCGTAGTTTCCAATACGGACTGGCAAAAGGCCGGCTTGCGCGCACTCGAGCGGAAATTTACTGGCTGGGCGGACAGTGCGCAAAATTCAAAACAGGCTCGTAAAAGAAAGTGGCACGGTCGCTGACGCCCGTCCCAGTAATCCGTATCTTTATCGCCCTTTACGCCGTCGCGGATCACCTTTTGAAGGGATCGGTTCTACGGCGGCGTTTTATTACCCGCGCATTTCGTTCCGCGTAAGGACATCGCCGTCGGAATGACAACGTTAAGCGGCTTCGACGGGAATCATAAACGATCGTCACGATCGGTGGTATCACCGAAATAACACCGATTCTCGGAATCAGCCTCATTTAATGCTTACGACTTATTAATTTCGCATTGACATTTTTTTCCCACCGAATCTGCGTCAACCGCGCGATTTCATAAACTCCCTTAAACGACAAGCTTTTTTATAAGATTGCAGTTATAATAAACATATGCTAAAATCATAATTCATCTTCTCAATGCACAAGCTAACTAATCCGATTGGTATCGACAGTCGCCGTCGCGACAAAAAATACCGAATATTATACGCACCCACATACGAACCACCTGTGTATACATATGCGTGTGCATATACGCATTTCTCAGGGCGTATGCCTGCCGCGGATGGGTACTAAATTAAGGCAAAAGAAAAAGAGATCGGGAACTGAACCGGACGAGGCAGAGCCGGCAGAGAAAAGGCAGAAACGAGCTGAAGAAAGACGAAGATACATTACCGGGACTGAGAAAGAGAGGGAGAAGGAGCCAATGCGCATGCATAGCTTGTGCGACACGCATCGATCAATCATTCGCTAATTATGCCCGTGATTTCTTTCTGCCGTGATGGCCCGGCCGTGGCGAGGCCGTCGACCTCGTCGCGAATGGATCGGCCGGTCGCGGCGGAAACGCATGCTCGCTCGCATCCTCCCTTCTTCGAATCCTCCGGACCGTCCTCGAGAAGGTGGAACGCTCGGAACAATCGACAGGGACGAAGTCAAGGAGCTGGAATAAGGTGATGGTTAAGAAGGAGGAGGAGAAAGAAGAGATTGGGAATGTCGATCGGATGGAGAAGCGTGCGCGGAAAAAAAGTCCGTAGGAAGAAAGAAGAGATAAGCGGAGACAGGCGGGCGCAGTCACTCGGAAAGTAGACGTATTAAATGAAATTAAGCAATTAAGCATTTAACCGAATTAGCACACCGTAGAGCACGGATACGCCCGGAAGAACGCGCCGGTCGCTCGTACGGAACGCCGGTTTTCCGGCCCGGCCCGCTCCCTCGAGTCCCGACGATCCGTCGAGCGTCGTCTCGTTAATTAATTAAGGCCGCATTCGAGCTAAAAGTCAGCTTAGTTTCTTCTCCGGCTCGTGGCAGAAAAATTTGCGTCAACGCGTGATGCGACTAGTTTTTATAATAGTAACCGCCTTATCATACACGGAAAGAATGATTTTGCTGAAGTATCTAAAAATTACGATGTTCAAGCTGGTTGCTAGAATGTCAAAACTTTTTGCAACATCATTATTATGCTTGAACGTCCTACATAATTATTT
Source organism: Aphaenogaster ashmeadi (assembly GCA_003063805.1). Classification (NCBI taxonomy): domain Eukaryota; kingdom Metazoa; phylum Arthropoda; class Insecta; order Hymenoptera; family Formicidae; genus Aphaenogaster; species Aphaenogaster ashmeadi. The sequence goes on along the minus strand of NJRQ01000056.1, from coordinate 264,723 downwards.
TGATGGTTCAACAAAATTATTTTCCGATCTGTATCTGACTACATATCTTTAACTTCAGCAAAATCGTTTTTCCGTGTAGCAGTTGATTTTAAACTGCCAGACACATAATTTAGTCATCTAAATAAATATTTTAAAAATTTATTGTTACATTCTTAATTCCTACGTGGAAGTAACGAATAAAAACGTTGCTTGTTTTCTGGCTGAATTATGATTACTGTAAGGCAACGATGTTATTATATGCGTATTTGTGTAACCCGCTGTGATTAAGAATCAATTTAACTGCACTTGTGTAGAGCTTAATTATAGGGAAGACCATCGAAATTAAGCAGATCATTTGTTTGTACAAAACACAGGTTTGCTGGACAGCATTCATATCTCAGCATGATTCATGTATCGAGCGTCTTCTTGTTAATTAATTAAGATCGTTTTTGAATCAGACAGGTTATGCCGGCAGAAGAACTCACTACGCGATGTCATTAGTATTGCTTGACGTAATATTTCGGATTAGGTTTCTTATTTGACGCTTATTACTCGCTATTAATCCCGAAGGCGTGTAACGTAATTTATAGTAACATTATTATTATCGTAGTTATTTGTGGCATGAAACGAGACAATTATTTCAAACATACTGCCCGCTTTTTTTCCTTCGAAATTACGTAATCAATTAACCCAAAATGTTATATATACGGACAGTTTGGGTACATCTGTCGAGTATTCAACGAACGTTGCCTCATTAATTAATTAAAGTCGCCTTCGAAACCGACTTGCTACTACCGCAACATACTTATTCGTCCCTCGTGCATTTCTTCTTACCGCGAGATCATCATGGTCGACAAAATGAGAAGGTTGGCGATCGATCGGTATCCCGATCATCTCGCCCAATGCCTATTTTGCGGATCGAGATCGCATACGCCGTCTGCATCGACCATTTTCTTTAGTGCCTCCAAAACGAAATCAGACATGTAACTCATCAACGATACCTTCTTGACTTAATTACCACAAGTTATAGCGATTATATATAACCACAAGAATAATTTAGATACATTATAAATTTTTACTTATTCATGATACTCATGATAGTTAATTGTATCGACTGTGCAATTAAATATCTTACAAATAATATATCCATCACTTATTCATTAAATTTACGATCTTTGAAGCACGAATAAAGTAGAAGGGTGCAAATTAACGCGTGAAATCACGTTTACGATATGACCTAAGCCGATTAGATTCCACGGGACGAGATATTCGGAATAAATTGTGGAATCACCGTGTACGATCTCTAAACGCCGTACGGACAATTTTATCTTGCACCGGGAACCGTTATCCGCGCCTTCCAACGTGAAAATTCTACGATTCGCCCGAAGTTTACGAGCCGGTGCGGCGTTCCCTACCCGCCCACGTGGGATAACTCGTGCTTCGCGCTTTCGGTATTACAGGAGGTAGTACGTAACGCAACAATGTAATACATTATCTCGCGAAATGACCGCGCCACGACAGTAATGACCGACCGTAAAGTAATTAACAGTGGCAATAAACATAGTCAACTACTGTGGTCGGGCAGACCGCTCGTTTACGCAAAGAAGAAACGATTCTACACCGCTTCGGAACGATTCTACGAGACGGCGAACAAAGATGATACTACGGCCTCTTCCGTCTGAACTCGCGTAACAGTCGCGTAAATTAGACATCCGTCCACAATAGAGACACCTACTATGCGGGGGACCATCAAGTCCTACGATAATTTATGGCATGGCGGCATGTGCGAGAGTTAATTTCATTAAGGGAATTGATAGTCGCAAACGATTACGAATAAAGACAACAAGCTTATTACCTAACAAGATAATTCAACTTATCGCTCGAAGGCATAGAAAATAATTATCTCGCCAGCTTATCAATGTTTAGTTAACAGACTCTTCCTCGAAGTCTTAATTTATAATCCACTGGAAATTTTCACGTGCTGTCATCCTGATGTCTGTCAATTCTATTCAACGGACTTCATTCGTGACGGCTTTGTTAATAGTAATCGATGTATTCATTCTAACGAAGAAAGAAAGAATACACTCGCGTTCCTTTTCTCCTCTTTATCTCGTTTGCGTCTCGATGGTGCTAATTTTCATGACTCAATTCAATTAGCGCGATTGCCTCATTCGCAACGTCGGCGTCGGTACTACGTGATATCGGTTTCATCATTCTATCGAGTGATCTTCGCTCGCACGATGGATTATCCTCGCGCGTCACTCGCATCTCGGCGAAGGCGATCGCACGCATAACTCACTGCCCACCTATGATCGAGAAACCCGCCGCGGGTGGGTTAACCGTCGAGGGAGCGAGAGAGATAGATTGTGCCTCGGCAACAATGCGCTTTACCGAGTGACGCGCACTCGCTCGTTAAAAGAATTTATCCCGACCGGACGAGGGACAAGCCGGGTCGGCCGGATCTTGTCCGCGGTGTCGCTATCAATATTACCCACGAATTTATCGTTGTCCGTAGGAGAGCGGGACCGACGCAACGGTGAAAGTGGCGCGGATCGCGCGTGGGTCTCTCGGGTGCCTATCGCGATAAACTCGATCTCGGCAGCATGCTGCTACGAGCACGAAAAACCTCATTGCCCCACCCAATATCGTCCGTCCGTCGGTCTAATCCGGTTTGACAGAGAAGTGACACCGTGTTGTGACGGGCCCCGAATATTGTCCTCTCTGGTCCGTCCATCCGTTGAATCCTGTCTGGCCCCGTTCTCTCTCTTTCGCTCGTTCCCAGATAAATCAAGAGGCACAGTAACATATATCTGTGAGGGATGCCACCGTGTATCTTGCCCGGAGTTAGATGATATTTTGAAAAATAACCGCATGCTTTAAATAGGGTGAGTGCATACAAAATCCATATTAATTAGAGAAAGAGTAAATTGTACGGCAATAACATGAGCAATATTTGTGAAAAGCACAGGTACTTTAAAAGCAAGTGGTTATTCAAGCTCCATTCATTCCGTCGATCGGAGCGCATCTCCGCTCGATAGTTCAACTACCTGTTTCTGTTACTGAAGAGCCCTTCTTCGGGAATTACAGCAGTCGAGATCTCGAAACCCTTAAACTGGACTTGTCAGAGGGCTCTTTCGATTAAAATCAGCAGAAGCGGAAAGTTTCATGCATTGTGCACACTTAGTCAGGTGCGTAATTTTCCGTTTTATGAGACCGGATATGGACAATTTCACGGAGGTAGATTTGTTTAGTTTGTGCTTTCTTTTCTTCTATTTTTTTCCTGAAACTACTTTTCTCGGTAAAATTGAACAAAGATGCGATTCTGTAATTTACGTATAATTAAGGTTTTATTATCTTATTACATAAATACAGTAAAAAATAAATATGAAATATATCAAATACGTATAAATTCGTTAACAATTGGACAGTAACTTCAATTAATGTCATTATAGGACACTAATTAGGTTTCATATTTAATTTAATCATATCGTTGCATGTAACAACAACGAATGTCTTGTAATAACAACGAATAATAACGACCCAATTACGTAAATACGAAAGAGAGAAAATTAATCGACATGGATTCGTCGTAATAACTTCCAAAAACTAATTAGATTTTTCCGTCTTCGATAGGAAATCGTTTAAGCGTATCGAGACGCGACGCGACACGCATGCTTCAGCCTTGAAACGTCACGTTCTGAACCTGCATGGTTCGATACGAGGAAATCTTTCCTGCGGACAAAGAACGGGCACTACCGCAAGTACATTTGCGGACAGCTACTCGTTGTCGATTGCTCTGGAAACGTTTGCACCGCTTACAAGGGGGTAAAAAAATGATGCAGAAAAGGAAACTGGAAAAATCCTGAAAGAAGGAGACTACAAGGAGGACGAAGATGAGAGGATGTAGCTTTTATATCGAAACGATAATCACCATTTGATGATTTAAAACGACGTCGAAGCATGCGGGGGTGAAGGTGCTGAAGGGAGACGGGAAAGACGTTATCCGCACGATGATGAAAATTACAGGCTTGCGCGACGTGGACGTGTATAGGTTCCGCTCGTCGCGAAGAATTTTTCAGTCACCTCCTAATGACGCCTCCTACGGCTACCCGTTTACGGTTAACAATAATCATTCAATTATGGCGCGTGACGTGCACGTCATCCGGTGTCTACCGTGACCGTGGTGGCGCCGTCATTTCTTTTTCGTGTACTCGGTCGTGTAAAACCGCGATCGGGATCGGAAGCGAAAAGGAAGAGCGTGAATCATCCGCGATAAGCTGAACCGCTTCATCACCGTACAAATTGCAAAATCGCAAGCTCTAATAATAGCAGACGCGTGACAGTTGTTTTTGCGGGAGCTGATTGAGGAATTATGCCATTGAACGACTACAGCAGGAAATCCAGTAAATCGTCGTCTTTGTTGAGGTACAATAAATCGTGCATCAAGTATTCAGAGGCCAAACGCTGCGAAATGCAGGAGCGATCTGAAGGTCTTGCGCGCCGCTCGGTTTCGCGAGTCGTATTCACACGCGAGCGAAATTCGACACGCGCGCGTCGTGCGTGCGTGCGTGCATGCGTGCATGTACGTTGTTGATCGCTTGCACGCGGCTACATCCAGCGAAACGAGAATGTTTATTTAGCTGTCTCCGCTCAGCTCTTTGTGCTCATCTACCTGTTCCTTGTTCGTCTTCATGCGCGCTCGTTGCCGAAACGCGTACTAAGCAAACAATATTAATCATCTGATCCCAGTTAGTTTTTCTCTTTTCGCATTAGAGTGATATCATTGTCATCTGATGACATCCACGATGATATCAACGTAACAATTACGGAGAATGATAACGATAAGAAGCGGCGTTCTCAGAAGAAAGACGGTCATGTTAAAAATAAACACGCTTTTAATACACATACGTTGTTGAAAGTGATGATTGCATGATGCTAGTGTGATTCATAGGAAATGATTGTGTTTTGTTGCTGAAGAGAGGATCGTTGTGAATATTTAATATTATCGCGATATAGAGTTATGCGATCATGTTGTTTAATTGATGCACGATGTATCGCAATTACAAACTTACATCTAGGAATTGAAACAAACATGACTCTAACACTTTTTTTTCGCATTTAATTCACCATTTCTTATGGCATCAGTCGTATAACGCATTACTATATTACTTCTCCGCGGACAATAGCATGCCATTAGCGACAGGAAACAGCAATTGCCAGAAAGAGTAATTATGATGCAACGTTGCAGATTTACGCTCCAGAGCATCTCGATAGTATTCACGTTCCCGTGCGGATTCCATCTTGATTGGTAATTTTTCGAAAGCAAAGAAACTGCGATTCGCCCCGGTCGATTTAACCGGCCACAAAAAAATCGCAGCGTCACGTGTTGCGTGCCTGCATACCTTGACTAACACTACAGCAGATGGGCACGTCCTTTTCCCTACATTCTGCACGATCCTGCAGAGTCCCACTTTCTGTCATTCTTCAACCCACACACCGTCGAGTCTCACGAAATATCTAACATCACGCGGCATTGTCTATTATCAAAAACGCCTGAAAGGTATATTCTACATCGACCCCCGCTTGTTCAAACTCACTAAAAACCCGCTGTAGACTGTTTTACATAAATTCGATCACGATCAAGAGGAACGTGCGACGAAATTGTATAGATATTTTATGTGGCACGCGAATTTTCTAATTAAAAGCGACTTACGCTTCTTGCGTGGCGTTGCAAAATTGTCGGCAATCAAGTAAGATGAATTGCACGACACGCATATAATTTGATACGAAAAAGATATACGCGGGACGTAACTAATATAACGACCAGATACACTTTGACGCAGCATCCGTATACATTTTTTTTTATTACAGTGTCCTCTTTGACGCGGACGAATCACGCTCGCTCGGGTAGATGCCTCGCCGGCATGCACAAATTGCACGCAAATTCCCACACCAGCCCGTCGGTCGTGGCTTCGTGACACTTTGCTCTTTTGTCACGGCGCATCCTGCCGTGTGTAAAAGACAGATCCTTCGGGCGCGCGCTCCGGCTGTTCGTGCAAAGCAAAGCCAAGCAAAGTAAACCAAAGTAAAGCAAAGCAAAGCAAAGTGCGCGGCGAGCGAGTTTGGTTCTTCGACCGGGTCCACGTCGAAGTCGGCTGTCTCAGATTACGTCGTGTCACCTCGCCTCGGTCGGTCTGGCTCCAACACGCGGGAGAGAACACACGTGTTAACATCTTGTCGCCCAAACCCTCCGAAACCGGTGGAGCTTGGCCTCCGCTTGGTCTCTCGGCCAATACCGAACTTGGGATCTCGAAAAGCGATCTGTTCCCCGAGGGAGCTTCATCGTCTTGTCTCGAAATTGAGATAATGACATGTGTAATTACGTCGTTTGAGAGAATATACATACGTGTTATGTTAAACGAATAGTCGTCGGTTAATAATATATCACGCGTATGCTATGTCTGTATCGTCTCTAGTTCTAGAAGAACGATTAGTATCTTAGATTTTTTTTCATTCACAAATGGAATTTAAAATTCACTCGAAATAGATTTAGCTACATAAAATATAAGGTAACGGAAATATTCAACAAATATTAATAATTGGATATTTAATAGAAAACGAATGGGATTTTTGAAATCTTCAAGACTGTTAAGTTTTGATCTCAAGATGCATAATACAGTATCACAACGCGCATCACAGGGTATGTGAGAGCATATCAGATTTATCTATAGTCGATTCAAAGAACAGGAAGAAGGAACGGCGTTCGCTCGGTAAAGACTGTAATCGGTTTTCCGAGTTCGGCGATCGGACGAGAGACAAGATTTGCCATCGAACCGTTAAGACGGTTAAGCGCTTTCGCAAATGGATCCAGACACAATGGGCTCGTGGACTACGCGAGGGCTACGGTCGATATGAATGTCAGCAACACGGGGCGAGAGTTAGAGTACGCTTTCACGCGTTTATCGCGCATTATATTTTTATTGCCGGCCTCTGTCCGGGTTATGGATATATCCCGGATTAGTTTCGATGTGTACGCAGCTGAGACCCCGGCGGCTGCTACACGGTTTCCCATATGCACGAACCACTACCCTAACTATCTGGAATCAATAAAAGCATGTTGACGGCTTCATCTTCCGGTAACGGTCGGCGCTCATAAATGGTCCGGATTGTTTTAGACGAACTTTCGCGCCGCTGTAATTTCGCCGAGCGGCGTGATTTTCATTATGAATGTGACGCCTCGTTTTTACACGCCTTTCCATACGGGAATGAAAAGCCTTTCCGCGCGGGAAAGTCCGACGATAGTTTCGGGTTGGAACGATGACGTTCGCTGTGAAATGAACTTTTGCGTTCGGTGGAGAACGAATCTACGGATTTTATTATATCAGATCGGACGGGGGATATAAACTCATTCTAACCCGTATACCGTATTTTTCGATCGTGAAAAGAGGATTATACGAGTCAGTGACACAATCTGTTAGGGAGAATAAAGCACCCTCGTTATAATGAAATGTTAAAGCGATAATGTTATCGAGGAAATTTGTCATGGATCACAAGTGGATTACAAGTTATTAACAAAACCCTCGAGTACAACGAAACGTCAAAAAAGGGTGCTCGCGCGTAGCGCGGAAAATTCAATATTAAAATCGAGTTGCGAGTGTAATGTCGCGCGTGACGTTATAATAGCCGAATGTTAACGAGTTCGCACGCACGCAATATGCAATCCTCGATCAACGAGGTTGTAACGAGAGAGCGGCGCGTTTAATAACCGTGCCAGGAAATTAGGGTTGTCAAACGCCCAATTAGCATTTCCGTAGTAATTAATAGCGAGATTCGTACTACGCAATGAGTGCCTGTGTTCGGAATCATTCCACTGGTGCATATATCAATTGTCAAAATATTGTACTGATCTAAGTGTATTTCTTCTACGGGGATAAAATTTCTATAAAATAGACAAAATCTCTAACGTTTCAATTACTGTTATTTTCAATAAATTAATTAAAATCTTTAATAACCTGTGGATCTCTAACTGTCGAAAAACGATATATTAATTTTTTAAAGTAAAAACACTTTATAATTGATTCGACGATAATAAAATGTGCTTATCAAGCACGAGATCTCACGCAATATCTCAAACCGAGCATCTACGTATTGTGACAATATCAAACTAACAACGTGCCGAGATAGCGTGGTATGAACAATACGATTTAAGCAATTCGCTCGAGGGATCTGGTTATCGGTCGATGAAAATTATCAGCGCTCTACAGCAAGTAGGGATAAATTGTCTAGCCATCGACATGACTTCGAAATCACGTCGGCGGACGCTGCTTGTACCCTGAAGATATTCCGCAACGGACGACGGGTCGCGGCCGAGGTGGAGGAGCGAGACCAGAAGAAGAGTGGAAGTCGCTTCCCGTTATTTACATCGGACCCCGCAGCTCTGGTAACCGGGCGGTATCCGAAGGTGGTATCCCGCGCGTACGGGATTACAAAGTAACTGATGAAGGAACGGACGAACGGACGAAGGGATCGAGATGCAGCCGGGCGATACGCTAATGCCACGTCTGCAATGGCATTATAATACGGTGCACTCTCCTCTCCGGTGCATACGGTTTATCGGGCCCGGCTGCACTCCGGCGTTCGTCGCATCGCCGATAAATGCGGAGCGTACTCGCGGTAGGATTCGACGCTGCCACGCGTGATTGGCCTGAGTACGGTACGAGCAGAACTGCATTAAAAAGGCTTTGCATCGAGATTCGAGACACTGTCTGCGCGCGATTGCGCCCGGGCTCGATTATGCTTTTCATTGTCGCATATTGCGTGGTGGCTTCGTGGTCCACTCGCAGTGGCATAAAGCGCATTTTTTTCGAACACATTTGCGGCAGATAACCATATAGTAGCATTTTTGTACAGGAAAAAATGAATTTCTTTTGTTACTTATGATATACATATAAATTATATGATCTACATTTTAATCTTTATTATTTTTGCATGATGTATTTCGTACACGAATCGTTGTGTTGTATTTTACGACTTATAACATAGAAAGACAAAGAAAACTGAACTGACAAACATTTCCGACTATATTTATGCAATCACACCTAAAAGATTGAAGTATCGAAATATTCAACAGAAACGGTCGACGAAGCGTTAAGTTTAAAACATCTTGCTTGCAATATCGTCCACGTTCTATCCAGTACAATATGTTACACTGTTGAAAAACAAAAGATCGTGTGCGAGTCGTATTCACAAGTACTTTATAAGGAACAAACCGATACTGTTACCGCCCACGTATCGCGTGTGCAAGCGAGAATGAAAAGTATATCATTGACTAACGACCGCTGATAGCTTTTATCGTTTCAAACTCGACGGGGCTACCGGTTCGAACGGAAGTCAACATTGTCGATAGTCCTTAATGTATACCATAAACTATCACGTAGGAGTAACTTCGATCAAACATCGAGTGGAATGTAGCATATAATAATATCCTATCGGCCTTCCTAATTACGCTCTTTAGAGTGCAATTAACTTCCGCAATGTATGCGCCGTCCAGCGGCCGTCCAATAGTATCTAAAGTTGACTATGTGAGAGCGAAGACCAAATTCCTTTGAGCGCGCGATAATTTCGCATAACCGCGGAAACAATCGATTTAATTTAATCTTCAGTCTGCACCCGTATAAGTTTTGCACGATCGCCAAAGTTACGTAAATTGCTAAACGATCAACTCTCGTATTTATAACCCGCGTTTACCAATGCTTGCCAAAATACAGAAGTCTATAAAATAGAATTATATGTAAAGGAACATAATTATAACGGACTATATTACAACTTAATTTATGTAAGAAGAAAAAAGTCATTGATAATTTCTTCACGCTCATCAATATCAATAATTGAGTTCATCGACCATAAATCAGTGCCTCTCATTTTATATTAAAAATTAGTGGAAATCGTTAGAATTAATAAAGATACAGTAAAAGTGGTTATAAATTTATGAAGATAACTTCTATCGATGTTTTGAAGATGTCTGATATGTAAAGGCGAGTGAAAGGAAAATATTCTTCCGAAATCATCGGCAAGCACATAGGAACGAGTGTGCTATATGCAATAGTGAACGAGACTCCGGACTGGAAGACAATAGCAGGCTCGGCTGCTAGGAGAAACCTTTCGCGCCCGCGTTTACAACTATTTATTCTCGACACGAACACCCACCCGCGTCTATCGAGCCACGGTTCTACCCGCACAGCCCTGATGCGTTGTGAGTCTACCACGTATGCTGGCAATAATAAATGTTGTATTATACACGGTAGGACGCGGCGTATATGCTCGTGAACGCCACACTATCGGTATTCAACTTCGGCTTTCTAATCGGTGTGGAACAATACGCTCTACAAAGGCGCGGGTCTTCGTGGTGACTCAAAGCACTTTCCCTCGACGGAGTCGTAAAATTTGACAGTTCTCGCAAACTGCATCAATAAATACTAAAAAAGATGTATAAGATTGAAGATTATAAATTTACAAAATTTACTCACTCATAAATGACTGCAGAGTCCTGTTTCAATTTTATAATAAATGCAAATTGAAAGATAGTAATTATTGTATGTGTAGTTTATATATTATCAAAGAAAATCGAAAGATATTTAGATTATGTCTTTAACATACTCTGGTGGAGTATTTTTAGCGTTTGCATTCAATTATAAATGGATCCACCTTAACGGTTCAACATCCTGCAGGAGAAGTGATATTATGTAACTTACATGGATAAAATAATGTAAGCCGCTTTTTGCGATCTGTAGTTAATCGTACAACTTGTCTGAAGGTAAAAAAATAAATTTGATAATGCGGGCATAATTAATATGTAAACATAGCTAAGCTGGTAGTTAAGTCGTGCTTTGGATCAATAACCATTAAAATTAATACCTGATACAGCGATAATTATTAGTTTTCAAGCAGCAAATTCGTATTGCGATTCTTGCATAAAGTTAACACGCAATACATCGTAACGCATATGGCATCTAGCACGGGAAATAATTACACATTACGTAATCTACAGACAGCGTTTTAAAGAAATGCTTGTGTGCAGTTGAAAAATTTGCGAGCAGATGGCATGCACCATGCGGAAACGCTCCGTCGTTCGTCAACAAGATAATTCCCTTTCACTTCAGAATGTTTTGCCGCAATATTAATGCGTGCGTGTACTGATAATACGCAATGAGAACGGATCACGTTTTTCCTTGCTTTTTACGATGTGCGAGTGAGATTTCACAAAGCTATAAATAAATGAGGTACCAATATAGAAATCGATTGTAGATTCGAGTCTATAACATTTTTATAGATCTATTGATAGAAGAAACGTAACGCCCGAATGATTCGCAACTGAATGATACTGATCTTCTGAACAACAATAGACCTATTTCAATTGCTACAATTATTATTCCATTTACTATTATAATATTGTAAAAATTATGAAACTTTTAGTCTACTGTAAATTCAACGAAGTATTTTAATATAACGCAAGGATATTAATACCTCGAATATGAAATAACATTTCAATTCTTAAACAAATATAGAAGCTGTATAGGTTATTTTGATAAGGCAGGTTAATTGTTCATACGGCCGGTTATTTTAGTAACACCAGCGGTGAGTTCGTCAGTGGTAAGTTTGGCATTCCGGATAAACAGAATAGCGAGTGTTAATACCAATTACAATGCAATGTGCGCGTCGTATTTTATTCAACCGCGCTACGCCACTGTAAGCGCGTTTACGATCCCAACGTGGGCTGGGTTTACTTAGCTGGGTTATGCACCGGGGACACAGAAGATATACGTAGACTTGTGTGTGCATGCTGTGCACGGGTTAGCTGCTAGACGACCATTATGCGCCCTGCAGTTTCGTTCCGTTGTCGGCGAATGATATGGAACACGTGCGTCTCTAAAGATCGTTAGACATCAGCTTTTTGTCACCGTATGCGGAAGCTTTGAGGAATAGGATGCCAGCTGATTGACGTAGCACCGACCGAAATTTCATTCTATGTTAAATTGGGAGGTTGGGAAATTAGTGAAATATATATATATATATATATATATATATATGAAAATATCTTTATATATGTATATATATATACATTTTATACTTATAATTATAAAAAATTTGTACGTATAATATAATACTGATATCGATATTAATAAACTCATTTTTAGAAAATACATTACTTTATATAGTCACTAGTTACTAATGAATTTACCACGCTTTTTTTGCTACAGAGAAACGAAACAATTTTATAAATTTTTAAAATGCTTTATTGTCTATTCTCGACTGATATATATATAATTGTATTATTCCATATCAAGTAGCGAAAGAAATAGGTAAATGGACGATAAATTGGCCAAAAAAGATTTGTATTAATACGATCAATTATTATGGATTAACGTTTTAAAATAAAACTGCGAATAATCGAAACGTGCTCTATTACTATTCAAATAATCGAATAGTACTCCAATTAACTAGGAGATAAGTTTACCATCATTATATAAAGCAACGAAAGAGATACTCGGAACAAAGCAGGAAAAACAGTACGGAGGACTTAATTGACAATCCGTGCGTGAACCGCACGCGTCGCGGCGAACGTCTCGTCACAGGCTAATATATTCAAACGAGATTTCGTCTAAACAAAAGGTAGTGCCGCCGCCTAAATACCACGCTCCTAATTAGTTTTGCCCAGAAGTTACAGCCCTCTCGCACCCGCGCACGTTCTGTGAATCTCCTCCTGTGTGATCTACGAACTGTGTGGGTGCCCTACGTGGCGAGTCCGTACACACATATGCATCCCGACATCGGTATATTAGCATAATCTTGTTCGCACGCAAGTGGCCCTTTTGCACATATACGCTCCTCCTTAGATCTCCTTCCTTTGACACTCGTGTGTCCTGGCCAATGGCTGAGTCTCAGGAAACTCCATGGTAATTCAATACATTGAGAACCGGGTGCGGCGAGGCGATATCCCTAGAAAAAGGACTGTCAGGACTCAGCCAAGAGTCCTTGTGCCTAGCCTACTTTTTTCATCTTCTTTCTGCAGGTTCTCTTTGTTCTTTTTCTATCTCCCCGTGGGCTAGCCTCTTCCCTGAGCTATACGGTAGCGTGAGTAGATTTAGGTACTAATGCTACCGACGAAGGACGTAACTCGCGTAAGATATCTTTTGCCACGACGCGACATCCTGTGTTACGCGCGAGATCACCCATGTACCTACTTGTGGTATAATCTTTCGAAAAGTCGCGATAGATTTTTTATTAGCGAGCGAAAAATACATCGCAACTGACGTTATTAAATTTTAAAATGTGTATATTAAGATCACTTATATATTTCCTATCCAACTATTTGTCACATGAGAGCTTTGAGAAAGATTCATTTATTTTTATATATGTTCTATATAGAATAGAAGAATAATAGAATTCGCATCGGTGCTGAGAGAAACTACATTGAAGAGTCCAGAAATTTATAGAACCTATTTTCTTCTAGAAATAGCACGGCGAATTAAAACAGTCAATCAATTTCTATATGATATTTGACTCGTATTATTTTATATATGTAAGATCTATATAGAACAATTTTTTATATAAATATGTTTAACTATTCCATCTTACTGCAAGGTACGGTTGATTAACAGATGTGGTTTTTTATAAAGATGAAATATGACGATGAAAAATAACATCATTATGTAACGTTACCTATTTGCTTCCATTACCGTCGCTGCAATGCTCTCGTAACCTGCACGATCCCTCGAGAAAGGAAACCATTGTAAACGCGGTGGAACGTTAAATATGTGACGGAAAGTGGGGATTCTCGGAGGTGCGACTTAATGTCGCTCCGCCCGGCATGTAAAATAATATCCGCGGCCCCACTTATCTGTCCTTCGCACGGAAACTGGATGACACGCCATTCGAAAAACGATACCGATGACGCCCGACGTAACCGCGTGAATCGCGATCGATATAATCTCGGTTTTCTCTGAAGTCCTCTCTATACCTGTGCCATAAAGAAGGCGAGGAAGGTAATAAACGGTGGTGGTGGTCGCGAGGTAAAAAGGCAGGAAAGCAGTGACGGGGCGGAATGCACTCGGGGGGGATGCACTCGAGCGCGCCACTCGACCAGCTGTGACCCGAATCACCGAGACATCTTAATAGAACGTTCTTCGTTCCGGAAACATCTCCGAGTAGCGTATCGCCGCGTTTATTATGTCACGATCGCACCGGCCGGTCAACTGTGTTTTGTGCATGTCATTGTACACCATCGATCAATCGCGGCGACCGATCAAACGATCAAGAAAAAAGGTTCTTGCAACTTTGACCTTTGAATATTTCGGCTACGAGATTTTATAACGAAATGACCTCTGAACTCCAATATAGCGTAGTCTTTAAATCTATGATTCATCGGAACGATCTTCTCAATTATCTTCTTGTGGCTCTAATAAAACTGAAAGCCGTTAATTGCTTATAATTAGCTATTAATTTATTGCGAAACTTTTCTCATTGCACAACACCCTTTCTTTTAATTTTTCTTACATGTAGAAGATGAATTATATTTCTAACACAACGCTTTACTTCGATGTGTAGCTCCTTCGGCATAATTCAAGGGTTCGAATATCTAAAAATATTAATTGGAAATAAGCAACGATAGAAGGGATCGGACAAATATCTGATGAGCAGCATCGATCTAGATAAGATCAAAAGAGGGTCGGATCTGGTTATATCGGCTTTCCTCTAATTTCCCGACGGTGGCCGGGGCAGGGATTTGTTCGTTTCAAATGGCGGAGATCGTCTCGGCGAGATAGCAGGTGCGCAGGTATTCCGAAACAAAGGTGAGGCTTGCGTGTCGTTTCGAATACTTCTGTACATTCGCGCGGTGTGTTGGCCCGCTCATCTCTGCATTCCACCGTGCCCCGTATCCGTGGGTGTGCCTTTCTCCGAAACTTCGAAATTCATGCCGATTCCCTCCTCTCCTCCCCGGTCGCTCAGCGGCCGCCGATTCTTTCTAATGACCGACGCATCCTGTACCTCCATCCATTCCGGCGCCGCTAATTAAGTAGAACTGCCGCGTGCTTAACGCGACCAGTTAGGCGATTCTTATCCGATTTCACGGTACGAGGAGAGAACGTTTTCTCGTTCCTATCAATCACGACATGCGTGAGAGAATTTCCTGAGCTTTGACAATTTTCTTTGGTTTTTTTTAAACTCCGGACAATCTTCCCGAATTTTTCATGACCAAACGATTTATCGGATAAAGCGCAGACGGCGATATAAAATCGACGTTCTCTGCGCGAACCTATAACATTTAGAAAGGAACATCTTTAAACGTTCGAGTTGAGTTTAAATGACACTGCAAATATCTAATTTGCAATTACATAAAAACGAAAGCTATCGTGACGCAACGAATAATCTCAGGATTGCATACATGATATGGTTAAATTTCTAAACACACATATGTAAAGAGATGTTTGACTATTTTAATGCGGGGAAAAGGAGTAATGATATATAAAAGAGATAAGAACTGTTTTCTCATTCATGACGCAGCATCGCGAAGGAGCCTCTCATATTCCGCGAGGAGCTCGCCTTCGCTATATTTCCTTGTTTTACGCAACACGTCTAATCGTCGTAACGCGCTCTACCCACTATACCGCATACCTACACCGTGACTCTGTGTCTGCAGGGGAAAAAATGCACCTCCAGGAGCGGCGCGAGGCCGCGACAATGTAACAGGAAGAGGTGGACTCGCGTTGGTAGAGCGACGGAGAACGAAAGGTGGAGAGAGAACGAGATGAGCGCCGCGAAGAGCGTCGTGCGGCTTTTGGCTACCCGGGAAACGGACCGGTCTCGCTCATTAAGACATTTAACGAGCGCCATATAATCGATTATTTATAGAGATATTCAAGTCCAGTAAGCTGTCCCCGGCTCCGGCGACGGTGTCGCGAGGAAGGCGCGAGTATCCACGCGAGAGGACTCCAAGAGTGCGACCGGGATGCGATGGCGCGCCGCATGAAGACGTCCGTCGGCTTTACTGCCAATTTTCATGCGTGACAGTCGCGCTCGCGTATACACACGTGTTTGCAAATGTATGCGTGTAGCAAGAGCGCACCCTCGAAACCTCGCAGGTTGAACAGCTTTTTATAGGAGCGCACCGATTGTATTTTTTTTCCCGCAACGAACACCCGCTGATTGTTCGGGGTACCGCGGGCCCCGGCGCAGGAGGTCTCTCGCTCCTCCGTCGGGGACGTGCGCGCCGTTTCGTAATTCCCGCGTTAGCGCCGATTTATCATCCTTATTAAGCCAATCTACCGGCCGGTGCTCCGAACGGCACCTCTGAGATAGGCCGAGGACGTATGCATACGCGCCTATATGCTCGAGCATAACAGCGGCGCGCACGTGCACCACGAGTCGATCTCAGGAGAGTGTTGGGCGAGAGAGAGAGAGAGAGAGAGAGAGAGAGAGAGAGAGAAACAAAGAGAGACGGCGAGAGCGCACCGTTACCGGGGTCTCTTCTCGTGCTTTCGTCTTTATTATGGCACCCATATACCCACTAATGACCACCCGAGAGAGAACCGCGGATATGACCGCCCGTAGGAGTTACGATGTCTCTGGCGGACCGTTAGTAATTGTACGCGCGGCGATACAGTTGTTAATCTACGGTTGTTAATCTGCGGTTGTTAATCTAGCGGGGCAATCTCGGCGGGGAATATAATGAAGGCGACGTACACCACCTCGCGGCCCCGTGTCACCTCGTGAAACCCGAAGAGCTCCGCCGCGATCGGCGAGGGAGCGGACCAAGTCGGCGAACCCTGGGAACGGTATCGTTGGCAGATTACGTTTATCTTCGCCGGATAGATCTTATTTATTTGCGACGATGGTGAACCGCGAGCAGAAATCGTGAGCTTCGTGAGGCGAGCATCGTTATTAGACATCGTGTGTATTGGACATCGTGTGTATTGGATGAATTACACCGGCAACGGTAGAGATAGAAGCACATTTCATTAAACGCAATTTACGCGAAATTTAAGATGGTATCAGGGTCTGAATGCCTGAATGATTTCGCTAGTAAAAATTGTATAGCGGTATCGTGTATACTTATAAAACGAGTTTCCACTTTAATGTGTTAGTATTTTCAATAATGTTTTTATATTGGTACTTTTTATACCGATTTCCATCTCTGGATTGTACTAAGTAAATTTACCGCGTTAATTGTGCACTCTAGCAAGAGTTTATGTGTACGGTAATCGTCGTACGGAAAACAGTTGATCTGGTTTATCTCGATCCCATTATTTTCCGCGGCGCGCGGTAAAACTCGCCTCCACTACGACCTTAAGAAATAAGGCACGTGCTTAAATCGTTAATGAAACTACCGACGCCGCCACGTAGCGACCATAAATAGCCGTACCCACTCAATTATATACCGTCTTAAGAAGGCCGCGCCGATACCTACACCGCATCTCCGCGCGGATACTTCGTCTTTGTATCGTTGCGAAACGCGGCTGTAACACACGGCGGTGCGCACGAAATAAAATTGATTTCCACGTTGGATCCCGAACGGTGGTACAGCCGTGTACCGACAATTTATAGAACGGCAAAGGGTATATTCCGCACACGTGCGCTCACGCGCGAGTCGCCTCCGTGGAAGATCCGCGGCGAGTAATTCCGTGTGCGCTGGCTTCCTTTACGAGCGCCACGAATGCCCGTTAACGATCATCGGGAACCATGGAAATGGCCAATCACGGGCGATACTGTGCCCTTGAGGATTGTCAGTAATTATGTCTAAACGATCGGTTGCGCCGATAGAGAACGGATCGGCGGCGCGCAACTCGTTTCTCGCAATAGTGCGATACTATGAAGAATCTAACGGATGTGCGAACGCCGAGTTATGACGTATTACGTTATCGCGATTGCTTGCAGCAATCGGTACATTCAGCCGCGTCGAAAGAAACCTTTAGAACACATAGGGAAAATTATCGTTACTTTTACTTCGCTCGGATGCATATTTCGCGCGAACAATTTAAATATCCACGCCGTTGATTGTCGTCGTATATTATACGACGGAGATATTTAGTAGCTGGCACGGCATTACGTCGTCCAGTCGGCGTTTAAAGGAAGATTTACTTACGCAAAGCCGAGCTAAGTCGAGTAAGCGCTGCTCGCGAATTAAGCCATTGCGAGAAACCACCGTAAAGCGGTTGCATTAGTTACATACTTTTGTGCAGCGAGCGTTTAATCCCTGCGACCTAATTAAATGATCCTTGCGACTTAATTACACGTTCCTGCACTTTGATGTGTTCATATAATCCGGTATTTTGGTACTTATTTTATCGTAAACTGTCTTCCGTTTTAACAGTCGACTAAAGATGATATTTCGAGAATTTTACGTCACGTTTCGCGAACTTCTGCATTTGCATTGCATTAAATATGTCACATTAATTCTAAATAATTATAGTAGTAACAGAAATTTGTATATGAATATTTTGTTATAATATTCTCCAAATACGTAATTATTATTTCGATTTTTCTTTTCTCGATTTATTCACTTGTAGACCTGTGTGAAGTTAGCCTTCCAATGTTGAAAAATCAAAAAATTTCTTTCTGTAAACGTTTGCTCATCATTTGTCCACGAATGCCCCGTTGGAATTTTTGTTTGCCCCTCTCTAGTTCAAAAGTTATAAGCAATTAAATTTTGGAGGGCCAATTTCACAATGGCTCCCCAATGTTAAAAAATCAAAAAATTTCTTTTTCCAAACGTTTGTCCATCGTTTGTTCACGAATGCCCTGTTGGGATTTTTGTTTGCCCCCCTCTACACTGCAAATCCAAGCGTGTTATTTTAACTGAAGCTCTTCTTACATATTTCTTGCAGCTTTAAATCACGTCATTTAACACGATTGAATGTATTAACTTTTAATTTAATACGATTAAACGCATTAAATGACGTAACCTAAAACAGCAAGAGACATGTAAAAAGAACTTCAGTCAAATGTGTCATTTCTAGATGCTTATGCGTGTAAAAATAACACGCTTGGATTTGCAGTGTAGTTTAAAAGTTATAGATAAATCAGAGCCGGCTCATGCTTCTCGGTAGTTTACCTTCACCCAACCTCACCATAGGCTGCTGGCGTGCTGCCGTGCCTTTATTAATAAAATTTATAATTAATTTTTTTTAATAATTTTATTAATAAAATTTTATAATTTTATTAATTGACAAATCTGCTGTTTTCTTTTTGATTGCGAATATAAATACAAACGGTAGGCAAACGTTTGCAAAAAGAAAATTTTTTATTTTTCGACATTGGGGGGCCAGTGTGAAGTTGGCTCCCCCCAAATTGAATTGCTTGCCTTATAACTTTTGAACTAGAGGGGGGCAAACAAAAATTCCAACGGGGTATTCGTTGGCAAACGATGGGCAAACGTTTGCAAAAAGAAAATTTTTGATTTTTCGACATTGGGAGGGCCAGTGTGAAGTTGACCCTCTCAAAATTAAATTGCTTATAACTTTTGAACTAGAAGGTGGCAAACAAAAATTCTAACGGGGCATTCGTTGACAAACGATGGGCAAACGTTTGCAAAAAGAAAATTTTTGATTTTTCAACATTGGGGGGCTAATTTCACACAGGTCGCTTGTAGAGGAGTCGAGACCGTTTCCGCACGC
Source organism: Aphaenogaster ashmeadi (assembly GCA_003063805.1). Classification (NCBI taxonomy): domain Eukaryota; kingdom Metazoa; phylum Arthropoda; class Insecta; order Hymenoptera; family Formicidae; genus Aphaenogaster; species Aphaenogaster ashmeadi. The sequence continues at coordinate 245,074 of NJRQ01000056.1, read as the reverse complement.
GCCCTATTTGCATCCGAATTATTAAAGAGTTAAGAGGGCTAAACACGTAAATACCTTTACAAATGCCTTAACGCGTCGCAGAACAGCCGCGCATACGCGAAATTAAATTATATCGTCCGCACCATCTGCAATGATAATCGCCAACCGCCGTGCTGAGCATTACATAGAACATAACATGAACGTGTACTTATCTCATCTGAGATTTGCCGGCATTGGAATGTACGCGCGGCACTTAAAGGACTCGTTAACCAAAACCGAGGAACCAATTACTACGTGGTTCTACAGTGTACCGGGCATTACGCGTCCGCAATTAATTATACAAGGGCATCCCCATCTGCATCGTGAGCTGCGACGGCGGCTGCGAGCCCGGTCCGAAAGAGCTGCATTGAGAAACTTTCGACGAGATAATCCGTACCGGTTTTGCAAAGGCGACGGTGTTGCATTAATGGCGCGTCCACCGCATAAAGCCATCAGGCACTTGATCGGGTCTTTCGAAAATGGCTTAATACGCCGGCCGCCGCGTTTGATTTTAACCTAGTATCTTATATCTTAAATACTTTATAAAATGCGAAGGGCCGTTCGAGAGAGCGGCAGTTGGATACCTTAGCGAAATTATTGCCGCAGATAATAATGCCGACAAAGCGTTGGAAATCGCGAAGAAAAGGGTATATCTCTTCCACAGTGCCAATTACGAACTTGCGTCGAGTTATAATAGTGTATCGAAACACCTCTCTTGCGAATAATATTATTTAAACGAGCATTACATGTCCAGTTTTATAAGACATATTTATGTAAATGCATCGCACGAAAGAGAAGCTTTAGAAGAGATAATTTGTGTAAGATTGACAAAGCTGACTACGTTTTCTTAATGACTCGTCTTAATCGGAGTCGCTAAACGATCGGATTGGTACTTGACGATTTGTTTTCTGTTTCTTTGACTTCCGTTTGCCGTTGACCAGTTGTATTATTAGACCTTCTCTTTGGTTAAATACGTTTATGTATTGATATTACATGTCCATTTTTATAAGTTCTTTTGTATAAGACATATTTATGTAAATGTAACACACGTAAGAGAAGCTTTAGACGAGATAATTTGTGCAAGATTGACAAAGCTGACTACGTTTAAATTATTTTTTTTATGTCGTGTAATTATAGCTAATTACAGGGGATTTTAATATTTCAACTAATGCTTTCGATTCCTTTTCGCGAACAACTTTAATGAGTGCTTTGCACTGAAAAATCGCCATTTCGCGTTTAATAGCCTATGTTATATAGACGGGAGCAGAAGAATCTTACATTCGCGAGCCATAAAATATGTATAAGCCTTGATGTGAAATATCTGAACTATTATTATTCCTTCAATCTAGGACTTCTTTTCATAAAAAATATTCTTAAGAACAGTGTGCTATTCTTTATTAATTACTAATAAATTGCAAATTTATTTTAAAAATGTTGTTGACAGTTGCATCAATTTGTATCTATATTTAAATTCGTTATATTTCGAAATTTCAACACGTCGTCTTTAGGTATATAATCTCGTCAGAGAAAATGACAGTAATTCCATAAAAAGACGAAACGCTTTCGCGTCGTGGCAATCTCCATTTGGCTCAGACAGAATTGACCCGCGCGCGACCCACGGAGGTAGAGAAAGAATGGAGCCGTCTCGCCGCCATCGGCGAGTTTATTGCAGGCGGTGAACGGAAGCGACGACAGCCGACTGCTGCGAAGGGGCACCGTCGACGGGGACCTTCGACGAGATAATCCGCGCCGGGTTGACAAAGCTGTCTACGTTTCATTAATGACCCGCCATACGTATAAAACCCGCGGACGACTGTATCGAGGTCCCGGGGCTCCGGGCATATAACCGTCTCCTTAACATCTTCGTCGTCGGGACGGCATTTGTTTTCGCAGTTTTACAAGGGTATAACGTGTTGCGCGGGGAACGATAATGCGAGGATAGTTTATGTACCCGCCTGTATATGCGCGTACGCTGCACGCACTCAGCTGATGCAACACTTTTCTGTCTCCCGACCGTCTCCCTCGGTCCCGGCTCATCCGCGTCCTTCCTCGATATGCATACTCGCACTTTCGCGCGTCCGCGCGCAGGTATGTAACGCATTAACGTTATAGATACGCGTGGCGTGGGACACGGGTCCCTCTTGCATATCCTAACGAGCATGATCACTAACTCTTAAATCTCTCGCATTTATATCGCGTCTCCGTCGTTTGGTCGGTTCGGGAGAGAGTTCCTCTCTCCTCGGATCCCTTGTCCCAATCACGACAAGGTACGCTGTTCTTTCGCGCCTTTTGAGGCCGTCCGACTACGTAGTACAGTTTCAAGGGAAAGACAGACGCTTCGACAAAAAGCTACAGACGTGCCAGCTTGATACTTCGGGATGCGGGCGCCGTTGGAAAAAAGGGGTTGCAGTTCGCGGTTCTTTATTTTCGCGAGTGCGATCAGATAGCGGAATCTCGTTGAAGTTTCTGACAGAGAAACTCGCTCTTTTTTTTTTACGTAGTCGACAGCACACGGTCTTCTATACTTTTCAGTAGTTCATTCCATGCGTTATAAAAAATATGTGAGCATTAAAAGTATGGAAGTTGACAATATCATTCCAAAGTCTGAAATTACTTAAATTTGCTTATTACTTGCAGCGATATTGTTTTGGATGCAGAATTATTGAGAATCGTTAAATTTATATGCGTGGAGAACATTTTCTAGTATTGAAAGATTCAATCGATATCGAATTGGGGGAAAGCGCTAATGGATGCGCTAACTATTATAGTGTTTCTGGTCAAATCCATTATGTCTGGTGTGGTATGCATAAATAATATCTCGGCAGGTAGTTTGCGGTGAAACTGTGAAGAGGTTAAAATTACCTATGAAATGACGTCAATCGGCAAATTAATAAAGAATGCGATTAAATTTGCTTTTCTGAGCATGATAGTTTTCACGACAAAAACAGATCTGGAAAAAGGAGCAGTCTATTTTTCATATTTTGAGTAAGAGTAGTGACATCTCTTTTATAAAGGGACCTGAAACGTTTCGATATACGGCGGTAATAACATGTGCAAATGAAATTATTACACTCGCTTGGTTCGTAACTGGGACGAAGGGCTCGGCGCCAAATATTATCGACTTTCCAAGTTACCGCGTTATTCTCTGCAGTTTATCTGAGCAATATTACGGCGCACACACCGCGCTACAAATGGCGAAGCTGCCACGGGAACCCATTTACGGCACGGCGCGCGAACTTGCTTGACAAATTAATAAAACTCGCGATTAATCTCGGCCGTCCTTGCGCTCCCGTAGTTTACGAAACCGTGGAAGAGTCATTTATCATGCGCACAATACAACTCCGCTCGAGGAGATTCTTTCGCCATTTTTACGAATTTGCACGTCAAAAGATACTCGGTCGTTCGCGAGCGCGCATTAATAACAGCATTTCGGGAGGGAGCCCGGATAATTGCGATGTTAGGTATAAAAGCGACGGTCATGAACCGTGAACCAGCTGTTTCTGCTTGCATATATTGCGCTGTGTGCGCGTCATGCATGTAAAAGATGATACACCGCCTTCTCCTGCTTCGAGTACCTATCGACAATCGTTCACCGCATTTGCATAGAAACCATTCGCGGAACGGAATGTTACGATCGTTTCTCGCTCGCGACGTACGTACAACTAGCGAGTATATACTGTAGGTGCCCGAAAGTCGATCTCCCGCGAAACATACGAAGGAGCGCACACAAGTATCTCGTAGAAATTTTATGAGATTCCGTATGCATTTTTCAAATTGCTTCGAAGCCAACTGTCGATTTGTGGAATTTGATTTATCGAAAGCGTTCGTGGAAATATTCCTGGCAAAGCCATCGATATTTGATGAAACTTAAAACGCGATATCTGGTAATTTTATAATATAACGAAGTTTCGGTTAACAAAGTTATTATTATATTTTCTTCTTCTGTACCTATCAGTTAGTCTTACATACGTTATTTATGTAATTGTATATAGCGCTAAAATAAAAGATAACAGAATACTAAAAATAATACGATTATTTTTGATACTTCAACTCCCAGTTTTCTCTCCATGAATGGCATGTTCCAGTTGCATATTCGTTTCATTAATAATTTGTCAAATGTTCACGGCTTCTACAAATATTCTTACTGTAAATTTTATCGAGACAAGAACACGGTGCTTCAGTGTTGCACGTTACAACGGAGACAAGAAAAGCATCATGATAATTGCGTAAGAGTCTATATAAGTAGATACTGGAGTCCTATGTAAATGGATACGTCGTCGGCTTTATCCGTGGACCCGAGGCACAAAATCGCCGGAGGTAAACCGTACCGCATTCGACAGCGAGCAGATTTATGAGGTTTCTATGGTACGCGTGTTGATACTTAAAACGGGAAGATCCTGAACATGCGACGACGATTAATTATGGTTTACGGCGTATGCAATAGGTCCCCACGGCTCTCTTCGTCATCTTCGCCTAGTCCTCTCGCGTCCTGGACCCTGTTGCCTCGTACCATGATTATGCGTGACTCTCGACGCGATTCGCCGTGAAAGACAAATGCGATCGGTAAGCGGCGCCAGCCGTATTACGAATGTCCCCCTGCCGTATAAGCGAGCCGATTACATCCCATTAAATTCTTACAGTGTTGTTGAGAAATAGACTTTCTATTCCCCGTAAATCGTGCAGAGGCCATGCGGGAGAGCAACCGCGGGTCGCGGCGAGAGCTACGGATTCTAAGACGCGGTTACTATGCCATACATGAATACCATTCTCGGCTAACGAGCCATCCGGGTTAACATAAGTCGCGGAATGCCGCGACCGCCGCGATATGTGGGTGCCGCATAAATCGTGCGCGAGAGTGTGATTGATGGAAGCCACGCGAATACGGCCTTCGCTGGCTATCGAACGGTACGAGACTTGGCATGAAGATGAAACGTCTTCTAACAAATATAGATACCAAATAAAATGATCTCTAAAATATTACTAGTCATTCGCGCGGAAATTAACGAATTAACACGGAAAGACTGATAGGAAAATTTCAATGTTATTAAAATGGTCGTTACAAGCAGATAAATCATTATGTAAAAATTTAAATCTGCGATATTGTCAATAATTACAACGCGAAAATTTCTCTCGGTAAATAAGGCGAATGACGACGGCGCCAGATGCGGCAGCTGTGAAGAGTACATGGATCGATCAACTTTCGAAAATGTGCACTTTCCATGATCATTAACGAGGAATTAATACTCCGCGTGACAACACTTGCCGATAATTACACGTCAAGTGGTTAATGAGATCCGGGCCGGTGTAATTGGTCGCGCGGCGACGCGAAGGCACACACCGACTGTCACGGCGTATAATTTCGAGTTAAGGGTACGAGTGAAACGAGGCAGCGCTTCGTCGTCGTAGTCTTCGTCGAGCCAACCGGCGAACGTACTCTCCGCCGTTTGACGGCCGAGTGAAAGCATGAGAAACGGGCGAATTATGCACCCGTTTACCATAACTCATAGAGGGACCGGCCGGCCCCGCGGATGTGTGTGACTCGAAACGATTAGAGGTGTTTCGACTGTGAAGAGTACGCGGATGGAAACTCAAGAATCAACGTTATGCATATGGTATGTGCGTGTGTCACGAGACGAATCGACCATATCGAATCGCGTCGCTCTGGAACGTAGTATGTGGCGCACCTGCAGCGTATCTCGCATACGCGTTTTCAGGCGGCATCTTATGCCGCTCGGTGACGTCGACGAGGTTTCTAAGATCCTCCAGAATTAAGAACGCAGAGACAAGAGGATTTCCTCTCGCCGAGAGTCGAAGGAAAGGATTACACGACGTGCATGCGTCATTATGAACGAAGGGAAATGCCGGGCGCACCTGTTATTTCCGATGACGTCTTTCTTTCATTCCGTTTCGTCAGATGACGAGATCTCCGATATTTAAATCCGTAGTAGGTCGAGCGAAAAGGAATGGAAAGAAACTTTTCTCTTTCCTGACATATCATTTCGTGCGATCTATCACGCAATGCACATCGTGCGAGCGTATTTGCTTTGCTCGACGTTTACCGCATTGAATTCTTTCTAAAAATAGGAAACATTGCAGGTAATTCACGGGTTTTTATACATCGGCATGCGGATGCTGTGAACGTGAAATGATTTTACCGTGTAGCGTTTCTTATCGCGATATCAGGTGAAGTTTTCGCCTGCCACATCGAATATATCGGACACGATCGTTCGTAGTAAAAGGGCTTGTAGCGAAAGAATCTTATAAATCACCAAGCTAAACGGTACGTCCAAACTCTCGTTTTATATCCGAACAATTTACAATGATACGGCGGCGATATATTTCGCTAACAGAAAGCTTTCATACGCGAATTATTCGATAGAAGCGGATTTAAGCAAAGTGTCGGCATATTATGCAAATACGGCTAGACTCTACTCGCTAAGAGAATGCACGAAACAAATCGCTCTCGTGACTCGGTCGCGTAATATACGCCGATTAAAATTACCCTGGCATAATTCTTTTTCATTATACCAGAGGGGGGTCCAGCGAGAGACGGCGCGGACCGACGCCGACGGTAATGCAAATGTCACGCGTGTACAGGCTCACGTTTTTACGGCGCACAGGGCTCGCGTGTTCGCGAAACGTCATAAAAGCAGAGGATATTCATTTTAATAACCAAATTAGATAAACAGGGCCTGCGCAAGGTCCTTTAAACGCTCGCGTGCCACAGACCGTTCGCTTCTTGTCGCGCCCGCTCGCCCAAGGTTCACAAAAAGGACAATGCCTCTGGAAACGAGAGAGGAAACACGTATCGAGCCGAACCTGTCTCGGATGGATCGCTTCACCAGCTGCCTGGCTGGTCTTCTTCAGGCGAGCGAGCAAAGAAGCCTCTGTAATTTTCTAGGAATACATGACGAGAGGCAGACATTGGAAACTGTATTCACGCACGTAGAAGTAGAGTGTTTTAAGAAAAATTATAATTAAATACATGCTGCAGACATATAATACATGCATTCGCCTGACTTATTCTAACAACAAACCTCTAACAATAAGCAATTACGATATTTATCCTATTCAATTATCTCTTAAAAAATATAAAACAATAATTCTTGTTTTACACTTTTCATAAAATTATCTTCTTATAAAACAAATATTTATTTCTCTTATTTTTCGTTGAACAAGAATAAGTTCATCTGAAACAGGTTCGTGAATACCGAAAGTTGCATTTGATACAATGTTATTACGAGCTGAGAATCGTAAGGTTTAGCACTAAATATACCACGTAGGCACCAAAGATCGTTATTATGATCCTCGAGGAGCGAGAGCGTGATACTTATAAGGGATTGAATGTTACGCAACAGCGGTTACAGAGAAGCCGATGAAGCCGATGAAGCAGAGAGGCAGATGCAAGAGCAAACGAAATGCAAACGACACAGGAAGGTGCATCATCGTGTCGAAGGCGGCCAGTGCTGAAGTCGACGCTGGTAGTTGCAAACGGGCCCTTCGCTGCGGCATATGTTTGACAAGGGCAGCAAAGCAAACATAATGTTCGGCTCTCTCGGGCCGCGATGCAATTTATTACGCGATACGACCTCGAGTTAAACTCTCGCGGCGCGCATATCTGCGTGCTTCATCGACTTGCGCTTCCTCGTTAAATACGCGCGCGCATTTTTTAACGGTTTTTCATCCGATCGCCGCGGCGCGGCATAGAGTACATTATGCGGTTTGCCGAGATCGGCGAGATGCGATTTAATGGATGAACGAGATTATTCGCGTATTTCCGTGTGGTAATACTACGCCGCGTAGAAGAGGTAATCGCGAACGGAGTTACATGAAGCAACCTTGCGTTATGCGCGCGATGCTCGAGTGACCCATATCTCGAGAGTCTACGCTCTCTAATTTAAACACATTTCTATCCGACATGCGCGAATAGATGTGCATTCTTCATTAGCATAACTCACTCTCATTCCGTCAAATGCGAACGCATTTCGTCGACGATCGGCTGTCTCGCGTGAGACGTTTTCATCCGCGATCATGCAGATTTGGAGAAGAAGAGTGAGATGAAGGAAAGAAGGAGGAGAATTATCAGAAATTCCATCGACTTCGCGGCGTTAATTGAGACCTCGTCTCTCCCTGTAAAACAACTATGCGAACTCAAGCGTGTTCCTTGCAAGCGTGTGTCTCGCACGGCGCAAATATCACGGTTTCACAGGCTAATGACAACGCTCTGAGGTTTGAAGCTAATAATTTTGTATATATCCTTAGCAAGTTGGCTAATCCAGCAAGAACTTAAAAGGAATGTCTTCTGCTCTGCGCAACATATAATTTCAAAGAATCAACAATTATTCATTAGCAAAATTATCCTGCGGTGTCTCTTCCGTAGTTGGCGGTAGCAAATTTAAATTTCCATATTCGTCCTTATATTAGCTTCCATATCAGAAGATCTATCCAATTCCTGCACGGCCCTCTCGCTCTCGCTATCAGGGAGCCGCAATTTGCAAATGTGTCTGTACGTCCACGACTCGGCCGTTCGCCCGCGTAATACGCAATCCTCACGAGAGTGCGAGCGAGCGGCGGGAACAAATTACAGGCGTAACGCACCGATCGCAGACATTCCACCGTGCCTACGGTGTTAATTGAACGCTCGTCATCTCCCGCGACGGACGCGACGGATACTTGACGGTATAACTCGGCGCGTCTAACTTCGCGCGCGCGATGACGACGAGGGCTCGGCGTGTATATTAAAGGGCATTAGTCGATGCGGGCCCGACGTAAATATTCGCAAACGGGCGACGTACCACGCGGGACCGGGACTAATTAACTGTGTCGCAGGCACCGCGAAAACGGTCATGCGACGCATGATAGCCCTCGACAGGCAGGTTCGGGCCTGAGGAAGAGAAAACGCGCGCGTGCGGCGATAATCGTTGTCGGCAGGTGAATATATTAAAATTTTTATTGCGACAGCGTCTTTATTCTTGCACGCTGACGAAGTAATGTAACGAGCGTGGCAGGAGGTGCCAATCGCGACCGAGATGGAATCCGGGGAACGTCACCGAGGCGGATTCTCACCTTTTGCCGGACGAGTTCATCGGCGACATTCTGCCCGGGTCGTGTGAAACGGGAAACGGAAACGCCCTTGGTCGACTGGAATGTCTGGCTACGTTCCGTTCTATCTCTATCTGTCACGTCGCGTTCTTTCTCCTTCTCTGGCTAGAATGATACGCGAATATTAGCCGAACGGGATATCGGTCGACAATGAAACGAAATGTCTGTTTTCTTTACTGAGTAGCGAAAGAATCAAAAGCCATGCGAGTTAATATCAACGTTCTTGATTCTATCAGCGGCTAGAAGTAGCAAAATTTAATGTTGTAACAATTGTATTATAGAAGATCATAAAAAATGCTGAGTTCAATTTTTTTGTGTGTTGTAAAAAAGTTATGTTTTATGCCTATATCTAACAATAAGAAAAATCATGACATTGCTATATTTATACCTTTATACAGTCTAATTTTTAATGAAATTTTTAAGACTTAAGACAGATTTTATTATGAATGTACGAGATGACACACAAAGTGATTTTTTTTCAATTTCTTTATTGAAACTCATTATTATTAACTCATCGTGATGGCCACGAAGTTGCCGCCTGTGCCTCGTTTATTCCCTTCGTGTTTCCCCGACCAACCTCGCGACTAATTGGCAGGCCGGCGGCCTAAATGGCGACCCGGTTAAGTGTGAACCTGTTTTGTGAACGACGTCGGCGACCATCGCCCTCTCCACTGCGGTCCACGGACTCTACGACACTTCGTGGAAAGAATCGTCTTTCTGCCGTGATTCACGCCTGCATCCATTGTGCATGAGAACACGTCACGTTTTCGAATACCGATTATATTTCTTGAATGACGTGAATACATTCGAAAGTCGACCTTTTAAAAACGAGTATGCGTTCGTGACATTCCCAACGTGATTATTCGCGGAAACTTTGCGTCACTGCAAAACGTTTTGCGAATAGTTATTACTATGATGCAATTAAACAATGTCATGAATCGTGCGAGTCTCGAAATGTAAATCACCAATCATGACTTCGACATTTCTAAAACTTGCTTTTAAAATAAATTAACTTTGCAAAATTTCTTTTCTCGTAATTTTTTAATAAATAGCAATGGAATAAACTTTTGATTTTGATATATTAACTTCATTAATAAAAATCAAGTATAAAAAAAGATAAATTCTCTACTTCTCCTTCCCCTTAAAAATTTACATTCAATATTTGCTAAAAGATCAACTGCAACGATCGTACACGCGAAGCTCTTTCGCCGTAAACTTCCGCCTGCAGTAGCAAAAACGTACCATGGCGAGTAAACATCCGAGAAGAATCCAAATAAACCGCATTCGCTTGCGTACCCGCGTCGATGAGCTACTCGCCGCATGTGCAATTTTCAGCGTCCGGACAATGTATCGGGGATATCGGGGGAGATGCAAGAAAGGTGCCCGCGGATGGAAAACGCCGTGACTCACGGCGAGGCCGAAGAGGCGTTCTAAGAAACGCGGCGACGATCACCGCCTTGGCGGTCTGGTCTTTCGCGCAAGTCTAATACACTGACGGCAAATTCGAATTGAGAAGCGTGAAAAACGCATTCCCCGATCATTACACGCGGCTGTGCGCGCGCTCTCCTCATGACTCCTCCCTTGGACTTGAACCACAAATCACGCCGACGACATTACTATCAGGAGACAGCCGGCAGTAAAGCCCTTTACTTCGGACCCTTTTACCCTTGTTGTGACTCCTCGGAGAGGTCAAGCGGATTTTTTTTTGTCATTTCTCACAAGTATATTATACAACTTTTAATTTTATTCGTAACAATTTTTCAATTTTTGATATTATGTATCTAGAACACAATATTAAATTCGGACTTACATTTTGGTGTGTAAAATTTTTAGAAAATCTATACGAAATTAATTATCAAAGTTTAATTCGTCAAAATCTTCCCATGAAATTCTTGCTAAGGAACAGTCGCTCTACACGTAACGTGATACGCGCCCCGCGTTGATCGCAGGAGTATTGGCCTGGCTACGTGCTAGCCGGCCGATACACTCACAGGTCAACAGGTGCATAAAATTTGCGGTACGCGGAAATTGGCGGGGCGGCGGCCGTAAAATCCGATGCATCGCTGTGTTCCGGCCATTGGCTCGGCGAAGAGAAGATTTAGATCCGGCGTTCGAAGGTGCATCGTCTACCTTCGGCAGTAGATCACGGGGCCCGCAGGGAGACATTACGCGCGACGGATCGCCGGTTTGTCGAATAACTAAGAGACCTGTATTGTGTGTGCGAGTTACGACGAATAATACATTATTTCGGGGCGTTATGAAAATGAAACTGCGCAATGAGGCGTGGCCGGTCCTGATGGCGAACTGACGGGATGCAACGGAGTCGCGATTTATTAAAGTCTTCTCTCTGCGTAATAAACAAGAGTTACACCATTCTAATATTGCTACGATCTGTTCTTGCAATCTCTCTCGATACATTTAGCTGTTACGAGCAACGTGATCGACATCATACTTTTACTATTATTGTCATTCGTATTTCTAAGTGCTAGTTAAATAGAAATTTTATATCCCATCTATCTAGCTTAGAGCCGCTTTGGGACGCTGATGTCTATGCAGCGGGAGGCACTTTCATACTTCAGACATAATGCAATATTCGCATTAAATAGCTAAACCGCTAATCGATCATAACGATGCCACATTAAGGTGCATGATCAAAGCTACACAAGTGGAATACCTTCTCTCGAACGTGTTAACGGAATTTACCTGCACTTATAAGCTCTCGTTTCTTCTCTCGAAATAGGAATTTGCATAAGAAACCTGTTTGTGGATGCGTTCGCCGAGAATAGATCCGACAAAGTGTTTTGATCGCGTTCGTTATCGGTCCCGAAGAAGCGTGAAACGTTGTGACGCGCGAGGCGCGACAGGAACCAGGGTGGAATCGATTTTCCCGAGAGATCGCTAGTCCCGATATTGTTCCGCTCGTCGTTCGCGAATGTATCGACAGGCCGTGCAGCGAGCCGTTCAGCCGTGAGCGCCGCGCCCGACTCCGTCATTGCAACGCACGTTGATTCTCAGTTCGTCTCTCTGCATTACGATTATCACCGCTCGCGGAGCGAACCCGCCGCGCGAGGATCCTGCGGCGACAAATCAAGCATGAGACATCGTTATTTCCAGCGTTGCTTTTTTGCGTATCGCATTCTCATTCTTGATTGCATAATAATTCTCCGATCAATGGGAGTCGGTTAAACCCCGGTGTCGTTTAACGTTATAACTGTAGTTGAGTCAATTTAGACAGACAGCGCAATTCCCTGGACATTAGATATATCGAGATAAAGTAACTAAAAAGAGCATGTTGCGTAGCCTTCTAGAATTTATTACTCCTTGGGATCTCGCAACTATGTAACTCACGGCGACGTCACGTCCTCACGCTTGCACACGTGCCATCGCGCGCACGCCTGAGTGCGAGCGCGTTATTCACGGCGACGATCGCACTCGTGCATCGTCCGAGATACCGACGGACAGGCGGGATTAATCACGAGTACCGGTGTACGCGTTCCTAATTGGCAGCGTGTGACGTATCTATTAATGGCGAGTGGTCGAGTCGATGGGCTCCACGCATTAGATCCCGGAGATTAGGCGAAGTGGAGAGAAGAGGAGACGTTCCGTGGTTGCCCAAAAACAGGGAAACTCGAAGAACGTGCACGTGCGAGAGAAGGAAAGCACCCGAGACGGCGCGTTCATCCGTAAGAGAGATGAAGCGATTGAATGAGAAAAATGGTGTTCTCTGTTAACGTGCCTGTTACCTCTCAGAAATTAATAGCGGCTTCTCTAATTGATACGTAGAATGACTCTTGGTTGTCTCCCTCTTCCCGTCCGCGGTTTCTCTCGCTTGCTGCATCCGCCATGCCTTCTCGTCTAGCCAACGCCATCATTCGAATATTTCGTCTTTCTCTCCTTCGTATCATTCGCCTCTTTTTCCTCGGTCGTAACTCTCACTCGCTCGCCTCGTCTTGCGGTTTTACTCGTCTCTTTACATACCGCACGCGGGAATTCGCGGACGCGGCGCGGCGCGGCGATGGTGGTTTAAATGTTGTTTTAATCACAGACGTCGACTTTTCCCCAAACGCGACGCGAAGACACAAAGCCGGCTGTCGCCTGTATTATTATTCCCTCGTGAGCACGGCCGGCGCAATTATTCTTTGGACATGTGAAAGCGAGGAAAGTATCGAGTATTACGTGAATAGTGGCAAAGTGAGAGGCGATGGTATAGATAGTATTAATAACGACGGCCGGAGACATCACAGAGATTCACTTTGTCTTTGTTGCTTTACCTTTGACTCCATAGCTTGACAATGTTACGCGTGGTTGATAACATTATTACTGGTCCCTTTCCATCTTTGCTTTTACGAGCGACAACGATATTATTGGATTTCCTACGAACATTCTTGCCAAGCTAAAGAATAGATTTTATAAGAAACTTCTTAAGAATTATTTCAGATTTTATTCTGTATAAATGAACAGTTCCTCCTCGCGATCTTGCTCGATACCGCGTAACATTTTCTCGTAAAAAAATTCCTAGAGCTATTTCGCACGATTTATTTCACCGCGCATAACGACGTGCAGGTGCGCGATCGATCGACCGGCATTCTTGGTGCGCGGCGACTCGACGTCCCCCGCGTTCGTATTCCATGCGGGCGCAAGCGGTTGCGACGACGTTAATTTCTATGGGTTTCACGTCGCTACTTCCACCCCCGATGACCTCCTGAAAAGTAATCTCATGCCCCATAAACCCCGCGGTAGCAGGTCCGCGCGCTGAGCTCCGACGAATTTACGACGTCTGAAACCGGTGATTCGGGAGCCTCGTTGCGTTACGGCATATCGATGATTTCCTCTCGATGGCACGGCCTAGGCCAAGGAGAGATCGCAGGCTCCGTTCCTTTATCCTGACGCGAACGCTCGTACATCCACGTTCCAGAAATAACGCCATCCGCGCGAGTCGGCTGGTTCGTCTCTTGTCTGCTTGTCAGCGCGCGGCCCACGTGGATTTCGACTCGGATCGCGACTGAGTTTGCTTACCTTTCGCCGTGACTCGAGCCGCGTGTCTCTTTCATATTCCGCTCTCCTTCGTGGAATATATCGTCCGTTTACGGACCATGTGTATATATACATTTAGGCCGCTGCACATGCCGCATTGCCTCGAAATATTGCTGGAAACCGCAGTGCGGCAATGACGTGTCGTCTCCTTCGTTAAACAATGAGGGTAACAAACCGCCTTCGGGGAAAAAGTCACGGTGGTAGATAACTTTGAGCCGTCGAACCGCGATGGAATGCATCTTAGTTTCGCAGAAGTCAAAATTTCGAAACTGTCCTGAACTGTCTTCAACGTTGCTGAATATGTCGCGGCAATATTTTGTGCGTAAAATTTTATTTGCATAAAAGAATATCACACGATGTTTGTACGAATACGAAATTAATCATTGCTTTTAGTTCAGTATCGAGTATCAATAATTCAGAGAAAATATCTTCTATGTTAAATGATACATTAGAAAAGAACGTAAAAGAACTCTACTACGTTCAAGAAAAGCTGGAGCGTTATCTACAAGTGAATTTATTCGGCCGAGATAGTAAAATCTATCCGTAGAGGATTATAACGAGCTGGCGCGCGAAACAAATTGCGTCTCCTGCACACGATCACACTTTTCCTAGCTATTACACTCCATTTCCTCGTCCGTCTTGTACACTCGCACAAAGCCGGGCCTTTTAAGATTCGTGCGTTTACCGCGATGGCGCATAGCTCGGATTTGTATAGACTTTAAGAGCTGGCCGCGCCCATAAAAAAAAAGAAACGCCGGCGGCGGATCTTCGCATACAGAGAGGGACAACACATGCAAGCGCCCGAAGTGAGAGGAGCAATAAAGCGAACGGCATCCTTCTGTCCACAAAGGGTGACGGATTCGATCCTCTCGAAATGGGCAACGCGGAGATGTGGTCTCGTCGTCTTCGCCGCCGTCGCCGTCGCGAGTTTTACTTTTATTGCGACCAGAGCGACGTTAGTGTGGGACGACCGGCCCAGGGGCCCCGCTTTCGTATAAACTTTCGTGTGAAACGACGCTTTATTGGTTTATTTTCAAGACCCTGTGCTCCTGCGCCACGGAACTCGCGCGAGCACGGTTACCACCATGCATCGGCGCGACGCGGAGCAGACGCCGTAAAACGTCGTCATCGGGAGTAAGCTTAACGTTTAAGAACTAACCGCAGCTCGGCCGGAATGTCTTTTTTATAAGGGTCGTAAGAGTCACGCGTGTCCACCGGGAGCTGAGTGCGCGCGAGTACTCTGACGCAACGCGAGAATGAGCGTCGGAAGAAAGAACGTATCTTGCTCGTCTAAACAAGTTTCTGGGACACGTGAGAACTCATTGAAATTTCTTCGTGTACTCCAAAATTCTCGAATTTGTAACATCAGTATAAATTATATTTGCATATCTCACAATTTAGTTACGTAATTATATAAAATTTTATAAACAGAAAAGAATAATTCTTCACTGTTTCATGTTTACGGTATCGAGGAAGTGAAATATTTTCGACGAAAAATAAAGTTCGCCGAACGCTCCGTTTCATGTCGCGCGCATTCCTTGTTGCGTCCAGTTACATTCCTTTTATTACGAAGTACCGGAAGGCATCTCGCGTCCAACGAGTGTCTCGCTACTACAAGACGCTCTGTAGAGGCACTCGGACGACCTTTCGAGGCTGATGCCGATCTAAGACCGCCTAATACCTCTTACGGAACATCGCCGGAACCTTATATAGGAAAGGCGTTTAATTAACATTTCTCGATGACCGCAGGCAGCCACCGCGCCGACTGTCTCACGTCACTCTCGTTCGCGCGCGCTCACGTCAACGCCAGAGGTTGCTCAACCTCTCGATCCCGTGCCATCGGCGGCGGCATTGACTAACAGTGTGCACTGCACGGAATCTAACAGGGTGTGTCATGGAAGTCAGATTTAATTTTATGTGCGTAAGAGGACGAACGTTGCGAAAGTAGTAATGCTATTTATCTAGCTAGTAACGGGCTCCCGAGTCTCTCAGATAGCTTTAATGTCTTTTCTTCATTTATAATACTGTATCTGATAGCTAAGGTATTTTTATCTTTAAAAACTACATTATTATATACTGAAGATAAAGTTATCGCCAATTATTTAGTCATTCCTTTCCGATATTTGCATCCCGTAATGCGACGTGGATAATTGATATGCCACAATGTTCAATACCAGATGGAATACCGGAGTCAACGCATCGGACCCTTTCGCAGGGTAAATATAGCCCTGTTCGCACACGGTGGCGATAGAAAAACGAACGCATAAACAGCCATTAAGATGTTGCGGCGCTTAATAAACGCATCGCTGTTCCTCGGCACTCGCTGCGAGTGGTCGGCCAGGCGCGGCGAACCATGTCGTAACCTCGGCTACGACTTCAACCGCTTTCGGTAATGCCAGAAGTCGCGGTAGAAGTCTTAATGAATAACAATGATCCGCGCGGAGTGCAGCTCGCAGGCAATCAGTGTCAATCACGATGATTACCTTCGAGGTAATTACCGATGTGCTCGAGGGAAATTTGCAGGTTTCGATATGCGTATGAGTCGGCAAAAGTACAATACATAGAGCAGCACAGTATGCAAGTTGTATCAGCATAATTTGCACAGTATGTAACGGGACGTGATCATATAAGTGTTCACATAACGACTATCATGCGACTATCTTCTGACTTCCACTCTTTTTGGTCTGGTGGAGTTTGTGCTTTATATTTTAAATATTATATTGCTTTTGTCAATAATATTCTGACCATATTCTGCTAATGTACAGCGAAATGGACGCGTTACTTCATCGCGTCCGATACGTTTACGAGGATTTCGGAGTAACTCGATGTCGCGTTAAATGCAATAATTCGCGATCCCAAAATTTATGTTACGTTGGCGTAATGTTATTTTGTCACAAATCTATTAAACGCGGCGTGGAACGCCGGAGATAGATGACCCTTAATTTCCTACCGTGTCACTGCGAGAATAATCCTGCGATTCAATTAACTATACAGGGTGCTCTAAAAAGGTCAAAATTTAGGGAGATTTTCCTTACACCAAAAGGATGAAAAAATGTTATATGAACATGGGTACGAAAACGCTTTTTTCAGGAGTTATGTTGAAAATACTGTTGACTGTATTACTTACACAAGAAACAATTTAGGATTAATCATTGTGGACGACAATCGTTTAATCAGTAGGTTTATTTACATTTGTTTTTAATGTGATCTCGAGTACAGTTACAACAAATGTTGAAAATGTCCACCATTCGTCCGAATACAAGAAGCATTGACACGTCGACGCATCGATTCACGGACACGTTCAAATACGCCAGGCGTATAGCGGATTGTCTCGCAGCCTGCAGTGATACGGTCACGAAGATCCTGAATATCACGCACTGGTGTAGCATGTACAATTGTCTTTAAATGTCCCCACAAGTAAAAGAAAAGAGGCTCAGAAAAGAAGCTCTAACTCCTGAAAAAAGCGTTTCCGCACCCATGTTCATATAACATTTTTTCATCCTTTAGGTGTGAGGAATATCTCCCTAAATTTTGGCCGTACCTTTTTAGAACACCCTGTATAGTGGTAGATAACTCTGACGTATCGTATATATAATCGAATAGTGATACGAAATATATATTTCTCAAGTGACCTGAAAAACAAATTTAGGAACAACAATTTTAAAACGACACAATTATAAATATACGTAATTTTGAGACTATTGATGTTCATAAAGCGAGAAGTCATTGGTTAAAAACTATCGATCTAGAAAATACGAGCGATTGCTAAATTGAAATAAAGCATTTTCAGAGCTAAAACGATAAATCGACATCTCACTTTACCGTTAATTAACTTTTCGGTTAATTCAACTGTCGAATTTAGATTGCATCATTTACGCATATGTCTATCCTTCGATCAGGCTGTCTGTGTCCGATAATCGCGCGTGTCAAGGGATTATAGGATTCCTACCCTGATTCAGCGCTTACACAAGCGGACCCGGGCATTATGGTAAGTGCGTGTTTTTCGTTCATCTTCTCGAGCCCCGATATCGCATCTATTATACGGATCCTGGTCGACAAGAGGGACGAACGAGAGCGAAAAATCGCTCGAGCAAAAGAGTCAGTGTACAGGTGTGATATTAAGGAGGATATATGATTAGGGTTGTACAAGTATATCGGAAAAAAATATAATTATGCGTATTTGATAACAAAAATTCAACTATAACATTGTTGGGTTTCTTTATCGCAATTCATGATCGATCTTATTCACAATTATTTGTCGACGCTGCAAAAAATTCAATAATAATGTTAGTCAAGAAGATTTATTACGCATGATAAAATCAGCAATTCTCATGAACTTAACGATCGAGATTTAAGAAATATAATGGTGTGTCAGAACTTTAGGTGGTCCGAATTATTATTATTGTCAGGCAACCCGAGACGATTCTAGACACACAATGAATATGCTATTTTAGAAGTGTACGTAATTATCTGAATCACACCAACGGCGTAGTGAGTCGCAGAGTATCGATTACACCGGTTTTCGGCTAGACGCGGATTCGTCATGGCACACTCGTCGCGGTAGGTTAGCCACATTAAGCGCCGCGTTACATCTGTTAGAACACGGGGACAACCACAGGCCTTTCTCAGTCCCTCATTTTATGGGCCTTTCGCCGCTTCTTCCCAAACCAGTTGAAACGGTTTTTTGCCGCCCTCCATCGGTATTCGAAATTCCTCCTTCTCCGCGCGACTTGAGGGATCGCAGAAGGTCGTGAGGAAAGAGGAGAAGAAATCGTAACTCCTCGTTTCCTACCCGGAATTCGGCCGAAATGTATTCAACTTCGCCGCGGGATGCCTGCGTTTCTTGTCCCTAGCGTATGAGAGAAAAAGCTAAGAACCGCGGGATGTTAGTGAAAAAAATAATGACGAAAGAATCGAGAAGCTGATAGAAACAATCGCGCTTTATAATACTATCATACAATACATGTTTTAAAGTATTTTGATTTGATGACAAAATGAAGTCAATAGATGCTATTATTTCTGTTAAAAAAATCAATGTGCGGCAAATAAAGAACATTCTTAATCTTATCTAAATAATGTTTGCATTAATGTGTTATCCTTCGTTTATCTACGTTACATAAAGGTTCATAAATATTCTGTTTTACGATAATCTTGTTTCGAAGTGCAGAGCTGTATTATGTTTTTAAAATTTTACTGCGTCATTCAGCTCGAGGTTTGATTACTCTGCGGCCATCGTAACCGCGTTATCGAAATAAGAGGAGGAGCGCCGAGTCAACAACGGCCCAGATGTGCAGGCAAAGTTCAGGGGCTAAATTACTTCACGAGCAGAGACGGGTCGCAGGCATCTAATTCGGGACGTTCCTTCGACACGTGCACCACGCGACGGCATTACACGACGAGTATACTTAGCCGAAAATCGTTTGCGTGTATTCGAGTTCGTTCTCGTAGCCGCGATTTCTACACGATTTATTTCGGCGGCGTACCCGAGACCCGCTCCTTGCCCGAACCGATCCTCAGTAAATAACAGGGTCGATATTTCTCGAGGATGCCGAGCCTGCATACTGCGGGGTGCAATCAGCCGCGATTGCGATACGTCGATCATCGTAAGGCCGTCGCTCTCATCGCGAGGATGGATGATTCGTTGTTACGTTGCAGATTTAGAGATCGGATCGACGGGCAGCCCCAAATGATACGCTTTAAACGCGTAATGAAGAAAACGTCAGGCACTTCCTTGTAACGCCACTTTGATCCGCGCCATCAATTTAAGTCTTAAATTTTAGTACAGTACTTTGATTTATAAATAGGCTACGCGATTATCAACTTCGCGTTTTAATTTCTCTCTTTCTCAACTTTTACTTATATAGCAAAGCAAAATCGTGAAAATAAAATCCGAAATTAAATTTAAATTTAAAACCAATATTTTTATTCCGTGTCGCTTTACAACAGCACCATTTTTCTGCATGGATGCAACATTGCTTACCCATTTTCAGCGCCATGTATGTGAAACAAAGTTATCGTTACCGAATATATATTTCACTCTCCTTATCCGGGCTCTTAGTCGTAGATATGGTGCTCCACTTTGGATATATCACTGAGCGTCGCGGTTTTCGCGAAGGGGGACTCGTACGCCGGAAGTCCAGGGCCCCTGGAACCCAGGCGTGCACACGTAATCACGATCGACCGATCTGGCCCACCAATGGAGAGACATTATTTCTCAGTCTCGAAATAGGTCGTGTAAGTGCCTTCGTAGCCCACGTGCCCCCGCGGTGGACATTGCTTCCAGGTAGATATTGCTTGACGACAAGAGAAACCGGGAGACGCAAGAGAAAGAGAAAAGATACACGAAAGAGCGAGGAGGAGGAGGGTTGATAGAGGCATGAAAGAGCTGCTATCGTGGCGCGCCTCGATTCTTCCTCTCGCAACTCGCTTGTGTCAGTTCACGGAATGACGTTCGTTCTGGATTATTTATCGCCGTGAAAAATACTTCGAAGTGTCCTCCGTCTCGCCTCAACTCGTCCAGCCACGCGATAAGAGAGGTACTCCTCTCCTGTGTCTCTCGATCGGCTTTTTCTCTTACGGTTACTCTTATCTGAGCTTTGTTCCGACCGACGAGGTACCCCATTCGCCCACGGTAACCCTCGAGAACATATAGAAGAAGGATGTAAGAGAAAGAGAGAGACAGGACTGTTCGAAGTATTCTTTTCCTTTCTCGCCTGTATGTTTCTCCACCGTTTCCTTTCCGCTCCGGCAGGAGATACCGCGAGCACGCTGACGTCTAGAATTCCACGTGTCTCGCGTTCCACCTTTTCTCCCCGCAGCGAAGTTGTCTGGATTCTTTCCTACGTTTACCAGGCTTATCTGCGTTTACTACATACGGATACGTCAGTCCCTGCGAGATTAACCGGATATGCGACGTTTTATTGTAGCTCGAATTTATGCCCGAAAGAGAGAGAGAGAGAGAGAGAGAGAGAGAGAGAGAGAGAGGCATGAAACAATATGAAGGAATCAAGAGTCAATTTAAAGAACGCGAACAAACGAAGTTGGGCGCGCCATCAATAAAAGTATATCTTAAGAGAAAATACGCTGTAAGATTTCATCCTACGCCGTTCGAGGCAGTAAAGTGATCAGCATCAGCGATCTTTACACATTCATTTCGCATAGCAGAGAGTCACACCTGTCAACTTAGTCTTAAGTGTAGTATTAAGATTCGAAAGCTTGTGCAGCGTCGCTTATCAGTAATGAGAAAGATAAATCAAGGGGTTATCGAATAATTACGAGAACTTACGACCGCTTGGGCGATCATAAAGTCATAAATATGAGAAGGTTATCACTTGGTGAACACGGCGTTTGCGGCGAGGACGTGATGGTGTCGCGTGGTAGCTATAAATGCCCTCGTGTATGTACGTAAATCGTGGAAAAAGAAACTCCTTATGGGGACGTCATTAGCATGCACGTTACAGGAAACGATTATTCTCAGGCAGGCGTTAGTGGGTGGTCATTGTCGAGTCCGTTGAGTCAACAGAGAATAACGCGCAATGGCACCTCGGGTGTCGATCCGATTCAACAGTTCGCATCTCTCCTCTCTCTGAATCATTGTCATCAATATGCAGCCACGCGCATAGTATATTAAACATTACGAATGCTGTCCACACACGTTCTCCCCCTTCCCCCCGCTCGCGTCGATCCGGTTGGTATTTCGTGGCGAGGCGTGAATGTTCTCTTTCGAGCGCGTGCCTGCGGCTAACCTCACGACCGAAAACCTGTTCGAGAGTCCTCTCCACCTCAGGATCGGTCCTCGATGACGTCGCTGACGAGGCTCGTCAACGAAATCGCTCTCCTCGACGAGCCCCTCTCGCGAATATCCTCGGATCGGCCGCTGAACGTTTCGAATTATGGTTCTCAATAGAAGGAAAGTGCCTCATATTTTGCATAATCTTAATCAACTCCTGTTTTTTTGTTCTTAATGACGACCTTTTAATACAAAATTTTTTGATAAATTAATAAGTAGACTAGAGACGAAGAGCCATTCCCAATCAGATTTAAAATCGGCCAAGTTAAAAGATTCCTAACGTCATGTATTCTTAATACACTCATCGAAATAAATCGGGTTTCATCGGATGATGATAACGCGAAAGAGCGATCGTTGAACTTGGCAGAAAGAAAAGCTCGCGAATCAGCATGTGGGTTGCTCAAAAGTGATCGACATATCAGCGTATTCATGCTCGATTTTCTACGCCGAGTATATCATCTTTTGAGCGGCCGAACTAAACTGGCGAGTGCTCGCGCAGAGGATTAATGTCGTGCAGGTCCGAACTCCGAACTTGCTCGTCCCACGAACCATTTGGATAACGTTGCAAATAAGTTGTATGATTCTTTTCTCACCTGCGTCTCCCGTCGGGTAACCGCGACAGGTCGGATTAGCATCAATCCGGCGACTTCGTGCTGACCGTCCTTAAATTCATAAGTCCCTCTTTCGCGTCTCTTTCTCCTTCGTATCTTCAATCCGCTTTTCATCTTATTCCATTCGATAATACTTTTCAACGATGTCATTCTAAACTTGCCAAACGCTCGCAGCTTCTGTCTCTTGATAATCTTGTCAGTCGTCGTCTTCGTCGCTTCCTTCTTGCGATCGTATGTTATTTCGTGTTGTATCGTAGATTTTGCAATCAATCGTTCAGCCTTAATCCACGTGGCGTCGCCGTATTTATAAATCCGATTATAGCCGATATGTCAATCGTACAGAATATAATGTCCAAGAAATATTTTATTAGTGTAATTGGTTTCTTGCAACAGTACTCTCTATTTCTAGCGAATGGAAATATTTTTTAGATAGTATCATTTGCATATTAATTACAAGAAATCTCTTATATAAAAACTATCATTTGGATTACATTCTTGAACGAATACGTTTATTTGTATGCCGACAATGTATAATTCACGTTTAATAAAAATCATAACACTTATTGAATTAATACTACTAACTATGCTGCAGTGTGTTTTACTTTAAAAAGATTTACGATACGTACGATCACGTTTATGTCGCAATTACGCTACGTTACTGTCTACTTAGCACCACGCATACACACGTAATTACAAATATCATTTTGTTTTGCCGCAATCTACTGCGCGGGGGTGAATGTTATCTAGGCGGCGTGCAACCCATTCCGGATATCCTGTCGAAATAATCGTAAGATCAGAGACACTGTTTCTCCAGAGACTTCCCTACCGGAAACGAGTGCCGCTCGCACAGACGAGCCGCTCGCTCGCACGAGATATTATCTCACTGATAAAGTGTCGGCGGGCACGGACGAACAGATATACCAATTAGGATGCGCGATAACGATCTCGATCGAGGTGTCACTCCCGTCCGATTGAATCGTCGAAATATCGTAACCAAATATCGGCCCCTGCGCTATTATTGAGGTATTAAATCCACAGTAATCGTGTAATCACACGTCGTAAAACACGGAGCTGCTTCTAACTACACGAATAAATATCGGAGCAAACGCGCGATCGCCGTGACGATAAGTCACGTCCTACATGGACAAAAAAGCTATTCGAAGATATAATAAAACGAATATAGCCGTTGAAAATGTCAAATGTAAAATCTAATTCTCGTTACATAACTGCATGGCTAATTGAAATGAATAATTGCGAGTAAACGTTCGGAAAAAAAACAACGGCTGAGGCACGAATCAAATTAATCCATACTGTATTTTTAGATTTATATACTGCACGGTCTTTTTATCTTCTGGAAAAGCCAATTCCTGGGTAAATGAATAAAAGAAGGAAATTTACTTTGACTCACAACTCATAGTAAACTTTTTACAAAGTAAACTCTTTGATTTTATTATTAAGAAAATTCATTTTATCAGCACTTGTTTCAACAGGATCACTAACAAGCTAATAAAAAGTCCAAATATGTTTTCTAAAGCGAATGAAATTCGATCGTTGTCTGAATAAAAAGACACGCCAGAATGAAAAACAAGTTCCAGAGAATTTCTACGTGGGAACAATGAGTCACCGCTGACGGCTCATTAAGCGCGAAGTCTATTGTTGTAATTATGGCATCTGTCACGCGCAAATTGCATATTTCCTATGTTATAATTACGCGATCGTAATTAGTACATTCTCGAATTTCACGAAGTGAAGTTTGAATATACTGTAACGTTATACCTATTAATGCGTAATTTATAGCCGAAATTGTCTCGATTTCAAAGCATCAAGTTTCAATATCTTAATCGATAAATGCAATTACTCGCAAAAAATGAGAAAAGAGGCAAACTGCCGAAATTATCGCTGATATTGTTTATGACATGGATATAAAGCAATAAATTTCTTTTCATTTTCCTGTGGCATGAATTTAATGATTGCGTTAAGTATGCATTGAAAAACTACATTCATTATTTAACGATCAAATGAGGTAGACAATCTTAATTAATATCTCGTTTCTTAGAAAAACACTTCGCAGTCATGTAAAGCCAGAAATAAATGAGAGGAGTATAATTTAGAGCATTAAGAATCATTCGAAACGCATTGTTCTCTGAGTTCCGAAGGGGTTAATGTCTTCCTCACGCAACATCGTCTGCTATGCGGCAGCTTCGTTCCAGGATGTTTCCAGGATCGAGATGTGCATCAAACTCGTAGAATCGCACCGAATGTTTCCTTCTTAAGTCGTCAATCGGCACCGACACGCGTTAGCAGCTTAGTTCGCTATATCCGATCCCGGTGTGCAAAAACACGTCTTTTTAGCGCGGCCGAAGGCGCCGAGGCCGACGGGCGACAAAACGAGTACGACCGAGGCGGTTTCGGAATATCGAACGAGCGGAAACGCTTTGTAGGGTCCGTGTTGGTTCGCCGGGTTCCGAGAAAACGAGATCTCTCGATCTCCACGAGCGCGTTCAGCTCGTCTGCCGTTTCTCTTCCCTCCCGACTTTGGGGCCGCGATCCCCGACGCGACGTGTTTCCACGTCGTCCATCTCCCTGTCGCTCTAGGATTCGCGCGATTCTTCCCGATGCCCGACAGATTTGCCCCGATCCCCTTCTCTGTTCTCGACCCTGTTCTCGCTCTCGCTTCTCAACAACGGCGACGTAACAGGAGCAAACCGCAGGAGCAACGCGAATAGCGAGGGGTTGGCAAAAGGTAGAAGTAAAAAAGGGAAGAAAAAACCAAGTGGATCCACGACGCACGACTCGAAGGCCATTCTTCAAGGCCAACTTGTATACGCGCTCGTGAGCAAGGGGCCACCAACGAGTGCAACGCGCGCCGAAATTAACGGAGCACGACCTAACCGATAATCCGTGCGCCTCGTCTCTCCTCATGAGGGATTAGAAAATACATAAAATTTTTTTACGCACGCTCGTACCGACCCACGATGGCCACTCGCCCGGCGAGCTTCGCTCGTTCGGTCGCTCGTTAACGCTTGTAGAACGGCGCGTGAAAAGACGCGTGCACGCGAGTGCACGGCAAAAGGACGGCTAAAAATCCGGCCGGCCCGACCGAAATCTTTCCAGAGTAACCGGACACTTCGCGAGCCATTATATCGGCTGCCTTAGCGAGCGGCTGAATATTTTATCGTATTTTTATAGCGATCGGGTCGCCGTCGCGAAGCCCGGATTTCTGACTGCCGCCAAGTATCACGTGTGAGCGAGTTTTTTTCTGCTCAGGGAGCGGTTACATATTTACGCCTCTTCGTGTAAACATCCTTGTATTCGCTGCACACATATCACGCGGTTATAAATTTCTCCGAAAAAATAACGGTACATAAAGTATCAGCTACTTTAATGGAAAAAATTTTTAGTCGAATGCGCAAAAAACTGGCAATCATAGTTTTAGTCTACAGAAAGTAAATCAATTATTGATGCAAATTAATTTTTGTAAAACTATGGTAACATCATAGTGAAGTAATAGAGAATCGAATTACAGCTGAAAACTCGTATCCTAGAAAAACCTGCCACGATTGGACACACGAGTGACTGCTTCCTGGCGGGTAAGACAAGTCAGTGGAGCAAGTTTAAATTAGTTTAAATGCCCTAGCGAGCAGATTTTTAATTTTCAATCCGTTACTCCGCGAGTCACGTATGAAATCACGGATCCGCAATTTTAGTGCCATTAGACAGACTGGCGGGTTATTATCATTGGTACCTAAAGCAAAGCGGATAAGAGCAATTTATCGCGCATTTATCGTATTTAGCGGGCGCGTCTCATACTTAAAACGCCATTAGAGCTCTTAATTTGCATCGCCGCGATGTAGCGACATTGTAATCCCATTGTACTGTCGGACCTCACGGCGGGAAAGAGGACTCCTCCGCTTTGACGAACGTTTCCTCGAGCGACGGAGCCGGAATCCCTCGATCGTGTATTCCTGCGACCTTGCACGCACCGATCTCGCCTTGGAAACGCGTTCCCACGTTATCGTGAAGCGGATACTGTCTACTCGATATTGCGCGCCCGTGCGCGATCAACGATAATAGTTGCGAAACGGACAAACGGTAATAGAGTACGCGCGAACAGATCGCCTACCCGAGAGCGATTTCGCGCCGTTTCTGCCGCGCGGCGCGAATCGTGGCTGCGTATATTCTATTTAGTTGCGCCTTTCACGCATTAATGATAATGACACGAAACCCTGGGCGAAGGACAGTCGCGAGTCGCGCACGGAATTCCGAGGCGTTGGCAAGATTTATTGCGATTTGAGCCCCGGCGCAATGCATTCGCTCACGATGATACTGGCTTCGTTCTCGAAGGTAATGCGGCTAGATTGTGATCATAGTTTCGCGAAATGATCGATTCATTCGTAAGTATTCATTAATCTGACAAGATCAAAAGACCCGAGGCGTTTCTTGGACTACGGTTGAGCCAATTATTATCAGCCTTTAAAAACGCATTCTTTAATTGCAATTATATGAGAACAATATGGAGCAGAGCTTTGTAACAGTTCTGGGAATCAGAGAATGCTTTCTCCTTACTTTTGTAATTGTCCAAATATCGTGGCTATTATTCAACATGACATTACAATGAACGAATTAATGTACCAATTATTTCATGCAGTTATTAAATTCTTTTCGTTCTCTAAAATTATTCGTTGATTTATGTCGCAGTACAGAATTTTTCATGCCTAGGTTAATACATATTGATCATCTAAGAATTTTTTCATATACCGCTCTATACAACAGCACATTATGAATCGAAATTACACATAATACATCGTATTATTGAAATTTCTTTCGATCATTTTAATGCACGAGACTAGGAAGGTTTCCTCGCTTACGTAACTTCAACCGTGCGAACTCTGACCGAAGCATCGTTAAATACCGCCCTTATGCTCCACAAGTGGTACCTTCGCGATGAGAAAATAATGCCGGTTCTTACGGTCGAGGCACAATGAAGCATAAGAGTGCAATACAAGAAGTAAAAAAGTATCATATAGCGTTACTAAGGTAATAATTCGTGATAAGATAATAATTATGAGGAGTAACCAATTGAAACACATAGATCGAGGTATAACGAGCGATTTCACTTATCAATAAAATCAATAAAAAGTGCAGTATATATAAATCTGTTTTTTCTCTGCATATCGATGCACCGTTTTGCTGCAAAATCGTGTCCCCTATATTACCTGTTTCTTAAATTCCTATTCTTAGAGAGATTTTATTGTTTCTTAGTCATTAACTGCGGCACGTACGACTCTTCCGCGCCATTTTCGCGGCTAGATAAGGCGCTAAAAGCCGCCTCGTTTATCTTGCCGACCCTCGAGGTCTCGACGCTAACGACGTACAATTTGTTCCGTGTATTCGGACCGTTCAAACAATGGGCGCGCGCGAGCATCGTTATCGGCTTGAGCAAATGCAGAAAAATCTAGCCGTCGGTTTACGTTCCTGTGAGTCACCGGGGCGGAGATGGAGAAACCATGTCGCCGTGACTATTAGAAAAAAAATGTCACGCGCGCGCATACACGCCTTTATGTACTCGTAAAAAGACCCGCGGAGTCGCGTCGTAAAACGTTCGCGGACGCGCGGCGTTACAGTTACGATCGGCCGTTCACGAGCGGTTGAAGGCGATTAGAAGCTTTTTCGTTTGGGGCCTCAACAGAGCGTTCGAGAGTTTCCGGAACGGCCGAAACACGCGCGCGCGATCTTAGACCATTTAATTTGACCAGGATGACCTCGGTTTTCTGGGTTAAGAGTGTCCGAGGGAACCGC
Source organism: Aphaenogaster ashmeadi (assembly GCA_003063805.1). Classification (NCBI taxonomy): domain Eukaryota; kingdom Metazoa; phylum Arthropoda; class Insecta; order Hymenoptera; family Formicidae; genus Aphaenogaster; species Aphaenogaster ashmeadi. The sequence continues at coordinate 216,721 of NJRQ01000056.1, read as the reverse complement.
CTTCTAACGACCTCTTTCGCCTCGTCGGCTTTTGCTCGCACGCTCCGCGATGCTTCATTTGCTCTTTTTAAGACAACTGAGAACGGGTTGGGCACCGACGTCAGGGTTCTGGTTCTCCATGAGATTCTCCTCGTATCATGAAGACTATGGCACGCAAGATTCTAGTAAAGCTAATGTTCGTATATCTTGCAGCTACCATATACGCGCCACAGCGATTTAATTTTTGCCCTATCTCTCATTTGCTTATTATTTGAAATAAATAAATGTGTTATGGCGGTTGACTTAGCTGGGGTTAAATGGCAGCTATAATTTTGAAAGTACATTTAATGTATTAAAGGATGTGTCACTATAATTGTTGTCCACACATATAAATTTTGTCTATAAATATTTAATAATTTCGAAACTAAGATTTTTTATTCTCAAAACAACGCTATTGATTATGTGATAAATTAAGCATATCATTGAAATTGGAAGATCTCATAACATAGTAATGTACGTATCATAAATTGTAAAACATTTTAGTATTCTACAAATATTACTAACATTTTTTTATCATTCAATATATTAGCATGCTTTCAAATAAATGCGCGGAGAATGCTAAGCGTTCTCACATCCGATGAAAAATTACCTACTACCGTATTTATTGTAGACAACTGGTACGTTAAGCCGAGGAGGAAGATGTCTAGAAATGATCACGCGCGAGACCGCTTGCCCGATTCACGCACGTTCGACAGCCTAAAGCGCTTAGTTCTTTCTTAATTTGCCGGCACTCACTTAAGGGAGTCTAAAAAACGCCAGGGACACCTTCCAAACGCATGTTTTCCTGCCGCTGGTTCTCGAAAGGGTTCTTACAGATCTTCTTGAATTTCCGCGCGACACGATCGTCACATTAAGTGAGATCAAACGCCCGAATGTGCGTTGTTTATGATCGCGTGTTGGCGTTCCATTAAGAGTTATTATTTATCGCGCAGACAAAATTAACTCACGAAGTGAGTCGGCGCGCACGATTCCTGCTCTCTTCCTCCCTCGAACCGGGGTCGAGAGAGAAATTAATGAATTGCGCTTGCATCTGACCTCGCTTATGTCATCTGTTCGATAATAATCGAGAGCATAGGGTATCTGAAACTTTGGAAGCTATAATTAAACGCAATGTAACGTAGTCGATGACTAATGAATTCTGAAAATTACACAAACTTCTGTTGCAAATGAATTGTTCTCTGCTTTGCTATGTAATCGCCGTCGGCAGATAGACTTCCGTTCGCTTTTTCTAGATTGTTCTTTTAAACAGCACAATGTAATGCGCCGCGCCTAATGCACAAGATCGATAGGTTCAATCGCCCCGATGATTTAGTCGGCAAGTATCACGGTGCGTGGCTAATTCGACATTTGTTCTTACTTCCTGTCGAGTTAATAGATATATAGCTGCCTAACGGCAACATTAAGACCATTGTTAGCCACGAGCTCCTCGACACGTACTATTTACGACCGACGAATGCGAAAAAGCCGATACTCGCGTGGCAGATACACATATCGTGATCGATAAGACACGTTATGTATACAGACAGATGGAGAATGAAATTGTGCAATCTGAGGGAAACCGCAGCTATTATTCATCGCGGCGCAGCACATAGATCGCTCGCCATAATTATTCGGGCTGAGTAATAGTTTCTATTGAAATTCATCGTGTAACGTCAATGACGTTGCGATTGATCGAGTAAATTCGTTCGGAGAGTACGAGATTTTCGCAGGTTCGTTGATTTTGAAATATTTATATATCATCGTTTGCCTTTTTCTTCCTGACGCGCAAATCACGTACTTGATTTATACATCATTCCGATCGAGCATTGCAGGTCTAATGATTGAGCGTACGAGCATCGAGACACGACACTAATTCGATATCTGTCTTTATTTTCTGTCGAGCTGCCAGACATGAACAGAAACGGCGACGTTAAGACCGCTGTTAATTTCGTTCACGCTCGCTTATGAAACATACGTTGCGCTGTGGGCACAAGAAATCGAAATCTCGATGTACGCATGAAAGGTGCGATTTATCATCCGTGTTCAATTAACCCAATGCAGTTGTCGTTTTATATCGAAGGATATATTCGCGATATCGTCGCAGAAATTACTTGTAATTTAGTATTTGTTTCTGTCATTTGGAATTCCAAAATCTGGAATCGTTGTTTAGGATAGAATAAATTAGCAAAAAATAAATGAATCAAATAGCTGCTCGATTATTCCTTATATCTTCCTTATTCTCTTATTTTAGCTCTTACTTTAGTCATCTGTTGCCATACACAGAGAAAATTTTCTCTTAAAATAACCCTGAAAATCATGGTAATCATGGGACAACATGGTATTTCGAAGATTTTTATGCAATTTTCTCTGATTAATATCTACCACAATAAAATATAAGATATATTTGATTAATTTTACTAAAATACATAGTAAAATTTCCATAATTTTAAAATATCTTAAAATCTTATGATTCTTTATTGTTTTAAATTGAATAGATGCCAAGTAGTGCTAAACATGTAAAATATCTTATATAAATTTTACAATACAACATAATATTTTCAATCTGACTTAGTCGCTCATGATAATTTTACCATGCAGCATGGTAATAATAATTTATTGGCTAAGTCCGATGATTCTCAGTTTTTTTCGTGTCGGGTGTTACAATCTGCTTGGTAATTTTTATTATGTTGTTTATAAAATGTTTTCTCCCATATTTCAGAAATTCCTTTCGTTACCAATAATATTTGACAGGTTGCCAAGTTGTTCCAAGCTTATTACCAAACATAGTAAAATTTGTAGTGAATTTTGCGGCAAAATGTAACGAAAAATTCTCTCCGTGTACTTTGACAGGAAAAACATTTTGTGAGATTTGATGGGTGATTCAGCGGACGCGCAGTGAATGGACTCTAATTTGTCGTTCGCTCTTATATCTTGCCGTTAAATTGTCACTTGCGGAAAAGCGCTCTTACCGCGACGTTATAGTCGCCGTTAATTTCGGGATGCGTTGCGTCGCGTCGACCGCGAGAAGTGAAAATCTCGATACGCGCACGTGCCGGTATCGATAAATCACGAGCGGCGGCGTCGGCGGACGTCGGTGCACTTAGCCGGCATCTAATCTATTATTGAGAGCGTCATTCGAGTCTCGCGCGGAGCGCATTAGCGCCGGGCGTTTAAATGTCGGTCTCCCCATGATATTTCGAGTGTCTCCATCGTGACGACGCGCGCCGGTGGTCCGTGATTTATTTCACCCGGTGAAATCGAACGGACGGCCGGACGACAGCATGCGCAGGATAGTGAGCAGGCGCTTGAAACCTCCGACAGTGACCGCATCATGAAAAATCAAGTGTACCCGCAACGTCCGGCCTTAATTTTTTCATTAGTAATGTCTAGAACTTGTGATAAATCCTATTTGCGTTTTCTAGAAATGGAAGTATTAAACTCGGGAATCCTATTAATTTTTAATCATCTCTGCTGTATGTTGCGGATACCCATTTTACTCGGAGGATATTATGTAATACACTTACGGAGTTGAAAAGCGAAATATTACGATGATTTGATTATAATCAAATTTCATTGTGATGCAAACTATTACCGCAATGAAACAGTAAAAATTCCAATTAGCCTTCTCGCTTAAAAACTTTATTGCATATTATTATATTAACTCCCGACTATTTTGTTAAATTTTATTATCAAAGTTGATCATTTTTACGCTAGACCGGCCAGAGTGTAAATTATTGGATTCTCTTCGATTCTGAATTGATCGCACGACGGTCTCGAATCTGACAGAGATAAAATTTTCGCGCGTAGAACCATAGAAACATGACGGCGGTAGAACTGGCTACCGAAATCTTTTTCCCTCATTTCTATGTGAGAAGAATTTATCAGACGATGCTCGAGAAGCGAACGCCGCTACACTCCCATAATGGCCATAATTTGTATGCATGCGCCAACACGAGCAAAACGCCAATATCGGTTAGTCGCTCGACCGAGAACTTGTCCCCAATAACGATTCCTAATAATGCAGGTTGTCTCGCGACACGGCGTCAGAAACGATCGTTATAAGAGCAATCGACAACGGCAACGAAGTGAAAGTGTACGAGCCGAGAGATCGAACGCGCGTGCACACAGGCTCATGTGTGCATATAAACGCTGTCATCCTGTTTTCAGCTTTGAACACGAGGGCCTATTAGATCCGACAGCGACGGCGGTATCAATCTGCACGAATGTCGTGAGTGTTGGCAGTACGCGACATCACTAATCGATGTTCCAGACGACAATTTATCTATCAGTTATTTTGTCACTTTCCCCTTTTCCTACATGACATTTTGTTACTTTTATATATCGGACCTTGAATCCCGAGATTGCAACGATAAACTGGAAACGCGAACTGAGATTTTATCATAATAGGAAATTGCAGTTATCATCTTGGAAACAAACAATAATTCTTCCAATTATACCGAAATCTTATTAAGCCATAAATACACAAATGGAAAAGCGAAACATTAATAATTTGAAGAAAACAACATGCGCAGACGAGAGAATATCGTGGTGTTTAAAAAAGTTGTTGAACAAGATATTATAATGTCAGATGACTAAAACGACTGAGAATCTCTTGATCTTACAATAAAAATTTTACGAGTTAAACATGAAATCAAATCTATAAATGCGCGAACCTAAAAACCTCTTCCAGTTTCTCTTCATTCTGCTCAACGTTTCAGCGGCAAGCAGTATTATTCCCAAGCTTTGATCACTCACATTGTCATCCTTTATGGAGCTCAAGAGAAGTCGGCATGTCAATGGAACGTTCGACGTTGCATAGAGAATGCATCTTGGAATAATCTTGCCGTAAAAACACTGCAGCTGCCAGAGCGATCGGCTACGGTGCGAAAGGTAACGCAGCCGACGCCGCGTGGCCAATAATAAATCAATGAGTAATTAAAGATTAACGGTACGCGGCAAATGAGCGCGCGCGCTCGTTGGCTGCGCGGTGAGGAGGCGCGAGGTGGAGGACGCTGATGTATGAATGATTTCATCAAAGGTTATCCATCATCGCCTTCGTCTAGCGGCGAGATGTTTGATGGTGCCGCGCTTCTCTTTAAGCGCGCGCTTCGTGCGTGATGCTGTACAACACGCGCGCTCCTTACACGCGTTCACGAGCGCGCACGCTTGGATTCAGTCGTGCGAGCACGCCTTCGACAGAGAGAATGCCTTCCGCGGTATTCCGACGGACTACCGGCGGAACGCTATAAGCGTGTTACAGGCGAGGGAACCTGCGCCGTCTGTCGAAGGACAGGTCTCGATAATACTCGTAGTTTCTATGGTGCTCGAGTGAGACGACCAGTGTTACGCGGTGTACGTAATGACGTCTCCGTGGCGGCGGCGACGACGAGAAATCGTCCGTGGTGATTAATGAAAGGCGGAAGATAAAGCGACGGACACGAATCGCCGGTTCACGAAACGTACGCATCCCGCGGATAATCTCGATGCCTCGACGATAGCGTAACAGCATTAAGTAGCGGCTTCTTTAACGATGCGGTCGAGGCTAATTCGCGGACGCCGATCGTATCTTCCGCGATAGGTGGATCTAATTCAGAAACATTTATCGTATCTATCCCGAGATGAAAGCGGTTGCCAACAAGATTGCAGATGGTGCGCTAAGTCGTAGATACATAGTCACGCTGAAGAGAGGGATCGTCGGCGAAGGCGCAACGGTGCGGCACGTTCTTCATAGGGAGTCAAGACTGAACAGCAACGTGCCCGCTTATAGCACTTGACACGTCCAATTACACGGTTCTCATGCCTTTTGCAAGCGTTGGCGGTTGCCAGTTTCGCGAAACGAACTCGGCAGCTTACGCGTCTTTGGAGCTAGCGAATGCGCGTTACGTCACTGTCAGTAGCAAAGAACTTCTTTATGAATTCTACTTTCACTATTTAATTTTGCTCCTCTATGTATTACTTTCACATATGATCAGAAATTGTAAAAATAAAATTGATCCTAACGTTATAATAAAGCCGTTTGAACATAATTGAGTGCAATATTTATACAGTGAAAATATTGACTTCATACAGAGATGTTTTATCGTTACGTATTACATTTGCAATTCTCTCTCGTTCGTTAATATGTTCATATCTACCTATTGAGGAAGAATATCTGATATGCATTGTACGCTCTCTATTACAGATACTGGTGATCCGGTTGTGCTTTCGGACACCGATTCGAAATCAATAATTTCGCGGTCATAATCCGACGTTTCATCGCAGGGCACGATACGAAATCTCGACCGTAATCGACGAGCGAGATACCGCGCGCAGTGGTTGATAAAACTCATAGCGGGGATCGGAGTTAGATAGGGCAGCGATAGGGCCCATCGATTGATCCGGAATCACGATCGAGCAACGTGCCCGATGATGTTGCTCTCGACAAACCCCAATGCAAACGATCGATTGGGCCGGCAGACCGCGATTTCATCTCGATGTAAGCTGAATCGATCGCATGACTGCGCGATTTCAACCCCGTCCGTCCGAGATCGCTGTGCAGGATTACGTCCCCGAGGCGGCAACAATAATAATCGAAGCTCCGGCGGAAACGAATCTCGATCGAAAACCGCCTACGATGCTTATTCGCGGCACCGGAAATTCATCGCAACGGCGACTTAGCTGTTTGATGATGAACTCTGTTAAAAGTCACAGTGTCAATCAGCGATGCCACGTTTATAAAAGCACCTGCTTCTTTACGGAAATTGCACAAGATTCGAGAGATCCTTTATTTCACCTAAGTTACGGAATAATGAATATTTAAGCAAAAACAAATTCAGATTACAATTTCAGATTACAATGCGACTCCGCAACTATGAATCGTCTTAACGTTGGTTTACGCTTTGAGAAAAATTCACCATTTGGATCGTTTGAACGGAAATTGGAAAATTAATTGCATGCCGATTAATGGGCTCGCGAGAGCTGTTGATTCGCTTTGGGAAAGCTTGCGGACTAAATTGCTGGAATTGGGTCCCGAGTAATAGCTGTTGCGTAAACAGCAGTCGCTCATGGTATTGCGTATGCAGGAGGAACTCACGTATAATACGATTTAGTTTACGTGAAGTTATTCCGAGCGAGATGAGAAGCTAAATTTCATTGTTAGCGATTGTACTCTCCTACAACGACGTAACATAATTACAATACATTGAAATGAGATGGACATAATTTTGTAGTTTGAAGATACATTATCTTCCTATTTTCACGCTATTCATAAAATTTCAGAGATTTCAGTTACAAGATAACTAATATACAGATGTGATAAGAATTGTAAAAATATAAAAGACAAGGACTCGAGAAAAATATAAGTTTAATACAAAGTAATGTTTTTTTTTGGAATAGAAGCAATATTTTAAATACACATCAAAAAATTTCTTAAAAATTAAATATTAATCGAAAAATATTAAACATATGTACTTAACGGCATTAAAAATGATGCATTGTTACATTTTAATCAAGATATTTTCTGTTTATTTTCTACGTGTCTCTTGACATTTTGTTAAATAGCGCGAAAATAATGTCGCTCGTGATTCTCGGAATAATTCCTCACTCTATGAAAAATTAATTAAGACACGATTAGTTGGACTCGCCAAGACAGCACGATCGATAAGAAAACGTCGATAAGTAATCGTGCGCCAAGCACGGCCTTAATTAGGATGTGGACGATCTTATTTCTTTGTGTGCGGGACGTCGAGAATGAATTCTTCGTTACTCTCTATCGCGACAAAGTACATCTTTAGTCGACGATAAAAAAACGAACCTGTGGATTACAGTATCAAAAAGTTGTTAGCGTTTTATTGATCGATGAATGAAAAAGAAAGCATAGAAGAGACAGTTTAAGTTTGCATAAGCAACCGTCAGATATGTGTATATAAAATTCAAGATTTATTTTCACATGATCTTTAATTTTATAATTAGAGCTTTAATTAATTGTAACAGAAGATTAATATTATTTTTTAATATTGCAACATTCTTCGAGTTGACTTTTATCGTTCGATTTATACACGGTGACGTTTGATTTAGCTTTAATCTATTGTATCTATCATATTATTTAATCCTATTGTTAACAGTTATGCTTCACATTTTCACAAACGTAGATGAGTCTTTGGATTTAACTGACCGAAACGAGATATCCACATATTTTTTATCACACAATTTCCTTTAAACGTTTGCTAACATTGACTAACGTACAAACGCGCGCGCCCATAAGAATGGTCTGACCTTAAAACCGTGAGAGGGTTTCGTATCCAAAGATGGTATGGAAAGACGTGGCAGCAAAAGAGATCCAGGACGCGCGTTTTGTTCCTCATCGTCTGCTGCGTCTGCTCGAAAAAGGGCCGTGAATAGGGCTAGTGATACAAGCGGTGGGTAATTATAATCGACGTTGATTATCCAGACGGTTATTTATGAGATATTTATGTATAAGGCCGAAAGTCAGAGCCGGTCGAACGAGGCCGGACGGACGCGAGAAGATACGTGCTACTACACGTGTGTTTCACGTACAAAGAAGAACGACGGGCTGATGGAAAGAAAGGGGAAGACGAAGATAGAGTACCCGAGGGAACGAGGCACGAGCCACGCCTTCTGGGGTTCTCGGGTTCACCGTCGTTTTTATAGCCTAGAAAGAGCTTCGCATGAGCGGGAAAGCTCTTCCCGAGTGCCTTTGACAGCATTTTTAATTACTCTCTTCCTCTCTCGAAGCCATCGATAATTTAAGGTCCTTCATATCTCACTACCGCGCGCGGGGCGAATTTGGATTATCCAACGTTTTATCGTATCTCTAAAAATACCTTTCTCCGACCGCACACGGAGAGAATAAATTGTATGTATTTTCTATGTGAGTGATTTATGAGTATGCAGGTGGTATAAGAATTTTATGCAATAGAATCATATCGTTAAATACCGTGTTATCTTTAGTCGTGTATCTCTAGCTGCCGTAATGTTTCGGAGTAAAATAATTGAATAACCACTACAGGTATCTGCACAGGTGTCAGTTTGTAATAGATTCAGGTAATAATTGATATGTATTGCGTAACAATATCGCGGAATAGTATGAACTTTGAAACTTCGAATTCCCCAGAGTGGTGTACGCAAATTGCATCGTTACCAGTTTCGCTTGTTATAATACATAACACTCGTTATCGATTGTTCCTTCGAAGATGTGATCGTCGAAATAATTTCGTCTTACTATCTGGGTTACCATTTTACATCTGTATAGATGTTATTATCGCCAGTGGAATTGGAACATTTTTAATCATTATCAAAATAACAGGATTAATTCACGTTAATTATTTAACATCACGCACGGCCGAGCTGAGAGTTTAATGAACAGTAGCAACAGTTGAATTAACAGTCGATTAAATCTGGTAAAACGATGATAAATTATCGGAACATATATCTCTATTGAAAATCGCGCCACAGCGCAGTCCATAATTAACAACTCCGGCAACTTTGGGAATCACATTCCATATATAAGTGCACTGATTGATCGACGCTAGTCGTTGTAATTTATTTATTAACACTTTCTGCTAAATGGATGCGAAAATATCATCCGTCACGTTTGATAGCACAACTAGTCAGTTGCAAACGGTAGAAGACATTGAACCAGATTTTGCGACATGATTTTTTTAGCGTGCCACAACTATTGCGTTAATTGACAGATGCCAATCATGGAAACTGACACCGCATTTACATCGTTTATCGCAATAAAAACCGCATCCGGCTGGCCCGTATCGACGTCAATCAGCTTATTAACCACCTCAATCAATTCATCATCGATCGGTCGAAACTCAAAGCTCACGCAGATCTCGTACATGCATACGCGTGTACTGACAAACGTCATACCGTACGTGCGTCGGTACCGCGTGCGCGGTAACTGGTGTACCGGAAAAGAACCAACCCGGTCGCAGCAACGCAAAACATCGTCGACGACGCAGCCGAGGCGAAATGAGGTTAATCGATACGCTAATTTCGAGTAACTGCGGGATAATTGCGCGGCGTTTCTTGCCGACTTTTCAGCCCGCCGCGCTCCACCCCTGCCCATCTTTCCACCCTCTTTCGCACCTGTAAAAACATAATTAATGAGCGCGCAGGAGGAGCCCGAGCAATACCGCCTGATTGCGCTCTCACCGCGAGGATTTCATTCTTCACGCTTCCGCGACCGTGGTTACGGTTTCCCTCGCGGCTTCGCCTCCTTTGTCGAGGGTATTTCTTTCTTTGACCACGACATAATGTATTCAAGAGAATGAGGATGAAAGAAGAGAGAACGAGAGAGAAGCGTTTATTGCCGTTTCTTAAGGACGGGCGTAAGAAGTACGCGAAAATAAGGTTTCACCTGATACTGGATCACAGATAAAAGACGATAATGTGACATAACAGTAAATAAAGTTTGATTCACAAATAAGAACTTGTTTTCTGTAGAGTGTAAAACAGTATCGACTACCAGTTAATACAAAGGAATAGAAAACGAGACGAAACGGACAAACGTATTATCTACGCCGATATAAAAACAATCGAAACGGAAAGATTTGATTTATTAACGATTGATAGCTATGAAAAGAATGATGTTTTAGATAGGTATAAATCAGTACTCTGTTTAATATCTGGTCAAGAACGATCGATAATCTCGAACTAGTTCGATGAGTTGAGACAATATGAGGTTATGATTCGGTATGTTGTAATTAATGCCGGTTATAAAATATAAGACAGTCATCCTCATGTCAGCGATTGTCCGTATACCTGTTCCCAATATTCCTATCAAGGTTGGGAACGCAAATACGGACTTGGAGCGCAACGATATATGGATCGAAAGCGCTAGACCGGTTAAAACGACGTAAAGTATTCTATTTGTTTGATCCGCCGCCAATTAATGCCCGTTAGAAGACGACATGTTAGCATGTTAGATCATTGTCTTTTAATGGCAAACCAGTTCTGCGCTTCTTCGAGAACGCGTTAAAGACGCTCGTGAGCCTTCGAAGGAGTTATATAATCTTACTAGTGATGAAAACGCTTTTCCCGATCGACCCGTTAGTAATTAAAGTCCGTTACGGAATTATAGTTGCGCAAGGTATTGTCTTCTATCTGCGGCAGTTCTCCCGTCAATGGCAGTCAAGAACATTTCAGAGAGTTAGAAGTCATTAAGCGTGTTGTGTTCGACAAACCTGTGAGCGATTGCGATAAGGTCAAGCCAAATTGAATATGTAATTAAATCGAACGGACGAACGAATGAAATAATGGGTGTCATCTGATAATGACTCCCTCCCTCGTTCTGCCAGTCATGGTCCGGGCATCGTGTGCCGAGGCTACGCAAGATTAAAGTCATGTCCATTTTGTGATCTGATAATACTTTGACCCAACCCCGCGAATCGCGGTCGATAATTAATTGATCAGTACGCGCAGATATCGCATGTCGATTACGCTATTAATTTCGATGGATCTAGGACCGCGAGATCGACGATCTGTTCATTAAACCGATGAAAATGGTGCACAACGAGTTTTCACACGCGGCAAACGATGCTTACCTTTACTGTCTGCTCTTTTATATTGATTAAAACAATTTTTAGTCATAATATACTTTGCATTGGCTATATAATTTTAACATTAATAGTAGTTATATATATCTAATTTTTTTCAATTGATGTTTATATATAAATCTTGCAAATTCGATATTATAATGTATTTTTTCTTCTTAATTCGATATATTATACCTGCTGGGACATCCTATATAAAAAAGTTGTTCGACCTAATACAAGAGATCTCAGATTCCAGTTCCAGCTGTTATACAAATTGCCTATTTACGACCTCCGAATTCTTATGCGAGATGACAGCGACCGGTTCCTCGAACAATTCTTAATAGTCGGTTATTGTTTCCGACTGTACGCGGATACCCGTCCACCCCGAAAATCCGTGAAAGCCGCGAGAAGTCCGAAGGTATCTCAAAGATCAAAACGCGATGAGGCTGACCAATCGATCGCGACCGTTACAGATCGGGGCCGATGCGAGACCGTACGAGTTCCTCTGACGTTCGCAAGACAACGTGAAAAGAAATAATGGTAGATAGTCCCGGTAAGATAAGACGAACAGACACAAGCCATCACCTCGACTCCTCCGTTGTCCAGAGAAAAGAGAGTCTTCGCTTCGCCGCGTCGGGGTTCTCGTTTGTGTATTCGGTTACCGTATGTTCCCACAGAACATGCTCTCGCGTTTCTACGTTAATCCTGCTGCGCGTCTTTCCTAGCTCGATGCGCACAGAAGTGTGCATTTTCACGTAAAAGCCCGCCTCACATCACGACGGCTCCTTTCCACGTATCCCCATCAGACCTGTCTTCGCGGTAACAGCCGTAGATGATGCGGAATCTAGTAAATGGCTCGACGTTGTCGAACACTCAGCACGGAATTATTCGCGAACGCGATGTATGTGTAACTTTCCACTTTTCGTGGGAATGTCTGCTGCCAGCGCGAAAACGGGTTTATAATTGGAGTAACGACATAAGAGGATTTCGCGATTGCCCGCGGTGTTCATTCGAGAATATCCAGGTCTATTCGCTTTCTTCTTTGAATCCAATTCTAACTGTCAGTCATCATAACCACCGATCATTCCGACTGGTACTGCGAAGGGTGGTAAAACGTGGAAGGACAGCGGCTCCTTCCAGGACAGCGCGTCCCGCAGAACTTCTTGCCGGTCTCCGCTGTCACCGCGGTTTTGTAACAGCTGATTGTAAAGTGCTTTGCGGCTGGCAGACTCGTACTACTCTTTGTAATTAATGACCCACCTTTACATAATGCGCGGTGACCGACTCGAAGGCTTCCTTTTTATTGCAAAATTGCTATCATCCCATGCCAACTGACGTTAATTAATAGCACTCTCAATGATGAAAGGGATGCAATTACTGTTTTGTCACATCGTACCCACAGAAGCATCCGCGTCGCGTCTCTTTGTGAATTCTCGGCGCATTAATTCCCCCTGTCATTATGCGCTACGAGAATTATTCGATAAATCATTCGTCGAGAAACGAGCGCGGATTTCTCTCGTCGTTACGTTACGATACGTCGGCGCAGCGATCGGCGCGAGCGACGGGGAATACTCGAGCACACCGCGTATATATGGCTCGACGCTTTCTTGCTCACTCTGCGACTACCACCGTCACCATCCTGCCACCGGTCAATCAGGGATTTTATTCAGTAAACTGCCGCGCCTTAACCAGCGTATCGCATTAAACGGGGCCCTTCTTGTAATCCCCCCTTTCCTCTTTCCCCGCCGCCCCTTTCCGCCCGTTTCACGCATGAATTATTCATATCCTCGACTCAATTCTGCAAGGGGGTCCGTCTCTCTGGAAGTCAGTCAGAAATACAGGTCCGGATTATAATAGCGTTCATCGCGCGACGCGCGGTGAAAACACCGAGCCGCTACTCCCGGATTAAAACGGTGCGCAAGGTAGCGTCATTTCCATTTAAAAGTCTCGCCCTAAGGATCCGTTCGCTCCGCAATAGTATGCAGAACTTTCTAAAGTTTGCGCAGAGTGCCTCGTTGGGAACACGAAGTATCCCATTGACATCGATACGTTCAATATTATTTCAGTAAACTATTAATGTTTCGTATCTTTGGAAAGAACTTTAAGTTCGCGATAATGTGTCGGATTCGTATTTTAATCTAAAATCTTATATAACCGAGTGTTTTTCTCTCGTAGAAAATTTACATAACATTTCAAGAATGTAATTTGCAATGAAACTGGAATTGAATTTTTTTGTCGAAGATTTGAATCCAGATTACTTAGCATTAAAAATGAGAGAATTTCTAAAGAATGCCTATTAAATTAAACAATTGACTTTAATTTGATCAAACTTTGATTTAAACTTTAAACGCCAAAAATTTTAAATGTTATGCGGAGAATTAAATTTTCGAGAAATATTCGAGAGATATTATTTTCAAGTGTGTCGGAAAATGTATTTTTCAAGTTTAATACAAGCATCTTGTATTTTTTTTTTTCAATTTGGGGCATGTATGAAAACATGAAGGTATGTTTCCTCAATTAAGCCAGCATGGCAAAAAGCTTTAAAAGTACCATTTCCATACGAAGTCCCGTATCGCGGGATTGTTACGATCGGAACGAAAATACGGCAATTTCTCGTGTCGACTTGGACATTCAGCATTCGAAACCGCGAATCGACTTTCGATTAAAATGGAGATAACGCGGTAACAGGAACGTACAAAATATCGTGTCGACATCAATCGTCCGATGCCACGGCGACATCGGCGCGTGCAACGGAATTGCAACAAAGTGAAACTCGTTTCGCTCGGGATTTTAGTTCGCGTGTGTGTATAGGAATCGACATAAACCTTTGGCGACTCGATAAACGCCTCGCACCCGTTGCCCAGCCCGTTGCCATGCCCGCCTTATAACTTAGGTCTACCTTTTCGTTGCACAGCGGCGCGTTGTTTCAGATACGGTTTCCGCGTCGTAAAATTTCATTATTTACGAGATATCGCGACGCGTAAAGGGCTCCTTGCTTGAAAGAGGTCCTTTGAGGATCGCGGTCGAGTCAGGCGGGGGTTCTAGTTACGGTGTCACAACACGTCGCTAATAAAATTTACCACGGCACCGCGGCTTAATTCGCCTTTAACGCTCGCGTGGCGTGCGAGCAGGACCGGCGGCGCGAGTGTGAATGAATCCAGCTTACGTGCCGCGACTTACGGCCGGTAACGCCGGTTAAAGCGGAATAACGCGGATCATATTGAATTCCCGATCTGCGCTCAGTGGCTATGATCGATCGCGTTGCCGTCCGTCGAGGCGGAACCAAGAGGTGAACAAATCGGAGAGGAGCCCACCTGCGCTATGCGTTCCACGGACAAGACAAGGAGCTTAAGTAACAAGACGAACGGCGAGCTAAGTGAGTGAGAACAGACCGGCGATCAATAATTCCGCGAGAGCGGGATCCCGTTTTTGTTCGGCATCCGCGGTATTTGAAGATTACCGCAATGGCGCATTAGTTGGGTCTATCCTCGTTAACAGCATTACCTGCACGACTGCTGTAAATCATTGTTTGCATTATCTAAGCTGGCTTCTGCATCCGAATCGCACGCCAATGGCAAAATTCCGACGATAGATCGCGGATTCACGACGAAATCGAATTCCATTCTCTCCCAACGCGATTGTGCCTGATCTCTCAAATTACCACGACAACCTCTGCCATGGTTTCTACCATTCTCTGATTGTTGGCGATTGGTGACCGAATTACTAATAATGACGATTTTATGTCACTAATATTTCGTCGAATGACTTAAAAAGTTCGCCTTTATTCCCGTAATAAAGAGCGCGTGAAAGTTCATTTTGTCTCTGCAGCACATTGTAAACCTACTACGTTATATGACTAAGCGGTAATGGTTGCAACGAAGTCTGCCATTGTCGTTTTCGCTGACACTCGTGCTAAACTGACGTAAAGTATTAGCTCTAAAACGGTGTATGGTAACGTTTAACAGACTTCTCCGTAATCCACAGTGACCCATTCGTTGATAACCGAGCTAGTCGTGCAATTTTGTTACGTTTATGTTCCGTTAAATGATTTTATGAGATTATAAACCTTTGTTGTAACTCTGACGACAAGCAGTACAGTTTATTACGATTTGCGGATTTCTTGATTCACAATGATTATAATAGATCGTAATGTTAATGGATCATAGTAACAAAAAATATAAAATTCACGAAATATATCTTATTTAATTTAGTTGCATAACTTAAAGCCTTAAAATCTTACTAAAATGTTTTGTTTAAATTTTTATTGTACTTTGATGTTACTATATTTTTTAAATAAATAATTTTAATAGTTTTATGATCCCCTGTGTCTACATTGAATAGAAATTTGTCTCATCCTATCAAGACTATAAAATATTTCTGGCAGATCGTATTCTAAGATGTCATGTGCGCCGTTAGGACGGGAGTTAGCTTCTATTCTCTAGACGATCATACCGGGTGGTCGTAAAGCATCGCCTTCTCTTAGAACCGGATTGGTAACGTTCTCAATGGTGGCTGAGCGACGGATTCACCAACGAGAAGAAGGAGTTATGCTAATTTTACGATTACACCTCGACCCAGTTGCCGCGCGCGGCGTTTCTACGCGAGTGAGACACTCTCGGACGCCAACGGATTTCATACTGTCACCGCGGCGAACGTTAAGCACCATTGTCGGCATCGAACAACGGCATTATGACTATCGCGCCCCTCACCTATCTCCCTAGACGCCGCTTTTGTCCCCCTTCCCGCTTACCTGCCCACCCACAGCTCTTGTCACGCTCATTACTTCACGATCAATAGTTCGCTCGAAAGTCTCCCGTTGGGAGGCTAGTTACGTTCGTGAACGAAATTTGCGAGTCGAACGCGGGATTTCGCAAGGGAAGTGGTCTGTTCTTCGACAACCTAATTAAAGCAATCGGTCGAAAGATTATCTGATTTTTAATTCAAATTATATTATCCTTATTTTCCGATATATTCCTATTTTGGAAGCTGACATCAGCTATATACTTACGAAATAAAGGACGATAGCTCATCCATCATAGTTACAAGAAATTAGTCTGATTACATGCGTATATATGAACATTTAGCGTCATTAAAATTCTGAAGAAGTTAGAAGACAATTTGACAAGATAAGATAAAGAGAAATGTACCTCGATATTAAACAACATCCTGCACAAGTCGAAGATCATGCATGTACCCACCCGTCAAATTCTAATTGTTTTATTCTCATATTAATGAAATTGCTGTGTAATGGATCGTGGGTTAATATACGAAACAAGCCCGACATGACTTAGCTTCTTGGGAATCTTCGAGCCCAACTTCGTTGCGTTAGGAGCGCATAGCTGGATGGTTTGGGATTAAGTCGGAGTATATTCTTGGTAGAATTATCGTCTATAATTAGTCGTCGCTGAAGGAGGAATTAGGTATATTAAGTTATGCACCTGAATGTTATTGCACATGCACCCTCGTGTCAGGCGACGGTATTGCCAATGTAAACATGGTATTACCAGAGAAGCACGGATTACTTAAATCTCTCAAGTAGAAGGAATTGCCTGATGATAAGTTGACACGACACGAGAAAAGCCGTTTGAATTTATGTTATGATTCTCTCTATAACGTAAGTTATTATTATACTACCCCTATATTTTATAATAATATTAGTGAGACAAAGTTTTATTAATCACATCATACTGCTCGTTAAAATACAACGATCGCGCGCAACTTTACACATTTTCGATGATAATTAAGTTTTATTTTGCTTTTTATTTTAGTTATATAAAGTTTTTTATATGTACAATATTCCTATCTATTCATATCTTTATCTAGTAAACTGACCTAAATCGACTGTGATTATCGGAAATCAGAAAAATGTGCGCGAATTTGAATTTCAATCACGAGCATTTGGGAATTTTATTTACGGATCTGGAATTTCGAGACGGCATCTGTCCGTCTCCGATTATGTTCGATTGCACGTACGCGAGAAAACATTATAGGCCTATCTTTATGCCATGTACCTTTTATACTTTGCTTGGTGTTGTACACCAGCCTATCTTGTATAAATCCTCTTCTTTTTCTTTTTTCTGGCCAGATTGGGCCCATCTTGTTGCTTCTGGCCAATATCCATTCTGGCTTCATATAGCCAAAGGTCGACAGCAAGGAGAAATAACTCCTTCTACTGCCGGCTAATCATTGCCAGCAATAAGCGTAAGACGCTCACGCTTTTGTTATGATGCGCGAAATACGAATGTGTCGCGAAGGGGCTATTATTTTAATTAAATTAATTAAGTGCGAAATTAACAGTAACGTCCGTTAGCATACAAATTAATTTACGTAATGCCATAATTTGATATAAGAATTTTAATTCTGTGACATAATAAATGTAATAGGATGATGACAATCTGGCAGTACATGTAAAAATGCTGTCTTGTGCACATTAAGGCTTCGCGTCTGGCGTAAGAATTTAATCACGACAGACAAGAAGGAAGACTGATTGTGCTTTTAATGCACGCCATCCCACGTGGTCGATTAAACATTGAACGCATCTGTCTCACCTTTTTTCTCGAAACTGTCCAGAGAAGCCCTAGATCTTTTCGCGAATGCAATGTTCGATAGATTAAGTTAAGAACAAATATTTAAATTTTAAAAACGATAATTGTAATTACAGTATTACGTATTTTCCGTAAGTCTTCACCGCGTCTCCTCTCTCATTTCTCCCTCTTGGTCCGTTGGATATTTCGTAGACAGATAATTGCGGCTATAAATTCAAGATTAATCGAGCCCAACGCTGCCTGTCGTTGCCTCCTCCCCGCGAAATCCATTTCGCACTATAAATCAATCGACCCGTTTCTCTCGTTCCTCGCATGATTCTCTCGCACCTCCTCCCGATAAAACTTCGACACTCTCTCCCCTTGGTCCGATCCCAGGGTAGAGATGGTGCTCGCGAGATAGGTTGCATCCACGAGCATGAAACCCCACAGCTCGTTTTGTCGAGTGCGTGCGATCAAATCTCACACGATTGGCCGAAATTCTCAGAATAATAAAATCGATCTGGGTGTGTATCGAGATTCAGCCGCATAATGTGGTATCGACCTGCCATTATAGACCTGCCATGAAATCGAACGGTGCGTTGTTAAATTGATCTTGGCGAAATGAATCTTGGCGAAACGATTGCCCAAGAGTTGATACCAAGAAAAAATATTGAAATATATCATATTTAATGATAAGCTTTTTCGCAGAAAATATATAATGTATCAAATTATTTGACGCTGTAACACGTCATTTCAATTGACAAAATTTATACAAGATTATTTATATCTTGAAACAATCCGATTTCCATGCGTATTCGACAGGAATACTTTCAAGTACACTTCCCTTCCGCACTTCTCTGCACACTGCATCGTACTTCATCCCCATAAGTAACGGCCGCGTATGTCTCGACCACGAAATTAAAAAGGGATCCGATACGGCACGGTACAGTGCAAGTTCGAGAGCGAGCTAAGAGCGAGGGGAGGGAAAAGGGCGGAATGGGTATTCGATAGCTGGTGGGATGGATAGGTGGTCGAGAACGTACGTGGACACGCCCTTCGAGGCGCGATCTCGCGCGATTTAGGGCTCTTAATTATATGTGTGTGGAATGGAATAGCGTGCATTTTCAAGGCGGGGGAGTCGAACCCGTGCGCGCGTACATGTGTGCATCATCCGCGCGCTTACGTTCCGCTCTTTCTCTCGCCCCGTATTTCTTCTTCCTTCTCTCCTTTTCTTGCTCTCTCTTTTATACGCATTATGAATAAATATATATGCCGTATATTGACGCGCGTGCACGGGGCGTGGTATGCCCGGAGCGTTGACCAGACCCGGCCGAATCTGGACGATCTGTTTTCTCTATATCTCCTCGAATGCATCTTTGTGAAACGTGTCATGAAAACGCGCGCTCTGTCTGTTTAACACTGATATCATTACATCACATTTTCCAAAAATATACATGAACACTGGTTTGCATATTTAACGGATTAAAGCTTAATTATCCTAGTTTAAAAGTGATATAAATCATATTCTGAGAACAGAGAATTGTTATCGTTTCATATACGTGATACGTTCAATTTAATCGTTTTATGCCACTGTCAAATTAAGTAAATCTGATCATAATTACAATTTTAGATCAATTAACCTAGATACAATGAGATAACTAACAGTTTGAAATTTGATTCTTATTCTGTATTTTTGTCTCTATAAAACAAGGTTTATCGTATGTTTATTTACGTCGCATATCCGCCTGATCCATAATCCAATAAAATTTAAAAAGACAGTTTGCACCAACTGACACTGGTTGCCCCGCGCAATCACGAGAGATGGCTACGAGATAGCCATGAATAAGTCATAAATATCTAGCAATTAAGAACCACTTACCGGACGGACGAGAAATGGTATCGGCGATCGAGAAATCGAGCCACTAATACCCGCCCGCTATACGAGACAAAGTCATTCCGGGCTTGTATATCCGTGAAATTAAATCGTGCGTTCGCGGTGATCATCCGTCACACGTATCGGTGCGTATCGGACCGCGTGCGTGCCATGCGTGCGTACGTGCGTGCATGTGTGCAGGCATGCTGTGCCGCAAAGACCATTCGCATACAGCGCAACGGCCGGTGTTTCGTTTCTATTGCGCAAATCATGTCCAACGGAGAACGCATGGAGCACGGGTGGAAACGCTTAACTTGTGAATTGCGTGCCCGCATGCTCGATACATCTGGATCGTCGTGCGAGTCGATGCACAATCGATTCGACGACACCCTTGCGCCCGATCCGCTTGCGTTTGTCGCGTCGCGTTCGCCAACGATAGTAAATAATCCCCGCAACGGAATGAGACGCTTCTCGCCGTGGATGGCTGGCTGGCTGGCTGAATATTCCGATGTAGCGCCAGGTTACATTGCTATCGTGTCTCGATACAGCGCGCAAGGTAATGGATCTTCGCGGCGAGTCGTGCAGATTATAATAATGTCTTGAGTGACAGCATAGAAAGAGGGGGGGAGGGGAGTGGGTACAATGTGTGGGAGTAAAAGGCGTTTCCCGAGGGCAAGGATATGTACGTGACGATGCTACGTGCTCTACGAGAGTCTCCGTCTCTGTGAACTACGTAGACAGAAATCTGCACTCGTAAATATTTACAGCTGCAGATGCTCTTAATATCTTGGCCTTAACGTCTGCGTTTTTATCATTGCATTAAAGCTGCATGAATGTGATATTGGCTTATTAAATTTTCTCGATTGGAGTCGAAAGACCCATCAGCGACCGATTATGTGCTCAAGAGACCACGTCACTTCAATCTATAATAAGATTTAAGCTACGTTTGCCTGTCTCTGCCGAGACATCTTGACAATACCATATCGATGCAAAAGTAGTATACATGCCGGTAGAAGAAGGCATGAAAGATGCGCAACGATATTAACCCGTATCGCGCGGTACGGCTTGCCCCGGACAAATCGCGTATTTATGACGTCTCGGCACAATGATGGGATTTTTAATCCCTCGAGCTCGACCTCGCGGGGAATTACCGCGGGATGATTCCACTGCCGGTCGTTTCATGTTATATTTCGTCCTTTGCAAGAGCCGCGCGTGCGTTCGCGTTAGGCGGACATGCACGTCTCACGCGGACGGCATTGTGAGGTTCAAAGGGGGCCCGGGGGTTGGCAGGAAGGATGGAGACTCCGGTGTGTGTACATAAACATGTCAGGGAGCCATTATGCAAATTTTTAAATACGATGGGACCATATATCCTGCGGCTGTGCCAGGGTGCGAAAAATAAAATTAGTATTGCCACAAATGTTTCTCGGCTTAAGAGACCGCTCGGTTCGGATATACGCGTCGAACGAGCCGCACGAGTAACTGCCGAGGAATCAACTCGGCCGTGTGTCCGGCTCAACTTCGAGGCGAGGCGTTAAAGCCGGATCGCAATGATTCGTTCTCAAGGAAATACGACGTCTTGAGCTCCAAAGCTTCTCTTTCTCGCGAATTTCAAATGTACATGATATTATGATGTGGATTGATACCAATGATACCATAATATAGGAAATATCGACGGTTTTTCTTTAACATCTCATATCGATAGCCATTGATCAATATTAAGCACGATATCCGTATTTTATGATAAAAATCGACAAACGCAATATTCTGAGCTGCGTAGTTTTTATTATTTTCGAAGAATTATTTTTAGATAATTTAAATTTTTTTCGTTTATAGACGCGTCAAATTATTTTATATAATAATTTATGAGTTTTTATTCTTTACCGTTGAAGACTGTGCCATGACATTAAGGAAATCTTATGACTAAACAAATTCAGAGGATTCACTTTTTAAAATAGACATCCCACATATAATAGATTCTGGTTTTGCGGCGCTTTGAGGTGTCGTTTTCGGAAACCGCACATTAATATCGCGCTCGTTGCCGCTCCGGAAACTGCGGAATTCCGACCGTACAAGCCGCCGGTGTAAAAAACGTGACGCGAACGACCACCTCCTAAACGTTTATAGTCATACATAGCGACAAAGGTGTTGTACAAACAGAATTGGCACTATGAAATCGAAATCGGAAATGCCCAGAATTCCACGTCGTGTGAATGCAGCGATAAAATTAGTAGACCTTTCTAGCGCCTCTTTATCGAGTTAATTTATACTTGTCTACCGTATGGATTAGTGACTATATAACTTATTTAAATGTTGCATGAGTAATCTAAAAAATATTTCAAGTTTATCAAAGTCATAAAAAGATTTCTATGAATCTAACGTAATATTTTTTGTTTTAATATAATAATCTAGATGCCTAATCTGATCACCAATTAATAATTTAGCTTTGCTGATTAAAGGAATAAATAAATGATATAACAAAACAAGTAGTCTATGTAATTATATCTTATATGTCTATATATCTATTTTTTCGTTGATGAGTGAAATCATATCAATACAGTTATCTTTACTATTAAAGGTTATATTATTAAAGAAAATAACTTCTACATTTTTCTTTAACACAATGAGACTTTTAGTTTTATGTCGTCTAATTTCCTGTTACTTAACTATTTAAAAAATATTAATGATTCGTTTAGAATCGAGAAAGTAATATTCTTCCAGGTGAGAAATCGTTTTACCTCATCGGGTCCGGTATCTTCATCCTTTGTACAGACTTTGTTCTAACATATCGGGGCGTTTTCAGCTTCGCGAATTATATCAATCGCTGCCATTATCCCAGATATTGCGTAATTCTCGTGCGAGCGAACCCATTCGATCGGATGTTAAACCGCAATGCGCCGCATTTCCGGGATGGCAAGAAGTCAATCGTCTAGTGAAGGGCACGATCAAATTGTCGACTCGTCGTTCTCGCGTTCGCGTGAACCGGAAATTGCGAACTGTCTGTATACCTGTAAACGAACTCTTTGGACTTATTCCAACACGTAATACAAGCCCATCAGCTGTAATACGGGCCTTGGTGCATCTCGCAGCAACGTACGAAACCTTTCATCAATGGCGCGATGACGGGTTATTATTCTACAAGGTTTAAAAAATAATAGCATTCGAGAGTAAAATAAGTTGCGCCTACTCGGATGTGTTCTCCGACAATCGGAGAGTAGCTCGTGGAATCGCTGCTGAACCCGTAGACTGCGGGCAGTACGCGATTCCGGCGAACGGTGCTCGGCAAACTGTTTACGCTCCATTTATACTCGGACGCTTAAAGAGTGCACGCGCCATCCGGTACGCGCGTATACCGCGAATCCGACGACGACTTACCGGGACCGGTCCCGGGAGAGGTTGCCGTCGGGCCGGGATGCCCGGTCGCGTCTGCGGCGGAAATGAAGGAGTTGATATATCTGCCCGAGAGCTATAACTCACTTAGTACTTGCATACATACTCTCTCCCTCATGTTCCTCGCCGGACCCCTTGTTCCCGCCCCGCCTCGACCGTCTGCCACACTCGGCTTTTTCTCTTTTCTCCCTCTTTCCTCGTCCTGTCGTCTCCGTCCTTATCAGCCTTATCTAAATTTCTCGCCCTATCCTCCTGCCTCGGCGGTTACTCCCCCTTTGCACTTTCCGCGCCCTTTTCGCATGGCTGTACATGCGCATAATTTCCGAGCGCCCTTGCCCGTGACGTACGTAGATGCATTTACGCAACCTCGTGTCCAATCTATTCTCTCTTCCTCCACTTCTTTGGTTCTGCGTGTACACGAACGTTACTCGTTCTTTACCTGAGTGTCTATACGTTGATATATGCGCACATATGCGTACGCCATACGTTAAACTTTCCGTACCGCATATTTCCGCAATATAGAATTTACAGTCTCGATATATTTTTCTATCTTACCTGAATATCAAGTCCGCTTTTTCTCTTCAGTTATATATTCTATTAGTAGACGGTAATTGCATTGTTCTTCCGTTAAAACGCGCGAGCTTACGATCGTTACACAAATCTCGCGCACACTTCCCTTTCCTTGCGCCTGTACACTCATCTTTTCCACGAGAAGAACACTTACTCTTCCTCGACGTTCTCCCCGTAGATCCACGTGCACGATACATCCTTTCGAACCCTATGACGTATACATATGTGCGCTCACGTGGTTGTCGCTGGGCGCGCTCGCACCAGGAAGAGGTGAAGAAACGTAAGCGCGCTCGCGCGATGAGGAAAAGGATTCCGCTTCGCGCCCGCGGGCCGCGGAGGTGTGGAACGATCGCGAGGCGTAAAAGAAGCAGAAGAAGAAGAGGAGAAAGAGAGAAGTCCCGGAGTGGATCGGCATTCGGAGAGAATCGAGTGAGAGGCAATACGCGAATGTTTAATGCCTCGCACTAAATTATGCAATTACCTTTATGTCCGCCTGAGACCATCCTGACTAGCACGAGCGCGTACACTCGCGTGTATGTGTGACGCGATGTGGTGTCCCTGTGGCGGTGCGTCGCGCACCTGCACACGCATGATCCGCCTGTACATCCGCGATTGTGTGCGCGCGAAAAAGCACGCGATCGCGCGTACACCACTTGCGAATGTGAGAATACACACACGTGAGCGTCTGCGTGTGCGTGTACGTGCCGAGGATACACCATGGTTTGCATCTCTCGCCCAAAGCCCACGAGCGGCATATATCATGGGCTCCTATCATACCTTTGCCTACTACCACTAGCAGCTCTGTAGCGAGGCTGAGCCGCCAGACTACGCCGCGCGCGGCTGTTAGAATACAATGACTACTACCATTTACCCCCGCGAATAGTATTACAATAGCGTGTCGTTATTATAACCACAGTCGCGTTACGACCCCACCATCGATATATCTCAGCATGCCCGGCAAGGGGCTGATTTGGCGAGAAAATTGCCTATCGGACGATCACGTAGCGTAAAAAAAAATTAACGTGCGTTTGCGTGCAGCTGCAAATTGCGAACGACGTGATGGGATATTGCGTGGATGTAATATTTTCATCTAATTGCGCTCCTAATCAGACGAGAGATTGGTTAAACGCGTGTGCGTTAACCGCGCGTATTTGCTTTAACTACTGTAGTGCTAGTAATTACTGTGATGAGCGTGCACTTGCTATACTTTGCGAATGCATCCTGTTCTAATGCAGGAAGCTTTGTGTATTATTTCTACACAGTTTCCTTATACTAATCGACCGGAGCGCCTATTACTGCTACAATGTAAAACTCATTTCTGTATCAGTATACGCGCGATTTGCATATGTATACCCTTCAAAGTATCGTTGACGAATTGACTATTAACGTGTAACAGCAGATGTTGCCGATGTAACCGGTAATGATAGGTATTCTTCATTCAATCTCGCGCCGGTTACAAATGACTTTGTTGACGACTTGCGAGAACGTCTCGTCCAATCGCGATTTATGTGCGCAAAAAGCGCCGATGTATGGGAAGGATCGGTTCGTCGTGAAGCAGATTAGTCATCATGTAGAGACTAAGAATGTAACTTAAACATTCTAAACATCTAAGCATTCTTGTAGAATGCTAACACATAGGGGTACAATTGGCGTGACAGCTGATCGAACCGGTTCCTGGTAAAATCGCTAATTTGCGTGGCAAAAACTGATAAAGACGTGGCTAGTGGGAAATAAAACTGTCTGTTATAAAGCATAACTTATCCTAACGCAGCTTTCTATGCGAATATTATGTAAACGCGTCCGAAGTATTCCGAAAGTGGTCGCGGTATCGTCTCCCGTCAGAGGATCTCCTCTTACCTTTCGGCGAAAAAGTAGGAGGTGCGTTTTAGCATAAGCACGTCGATTCGACGAGTGGCATTCTCTTGGCGGATATGCAAAAATAGAGGGGAAAAGTGCGCGAATGTTCAAGGAGCGACGAGGACATATAGATAATACAATCGTTCTCTCTCCGATTCTCGGATATTCGAGAGGTGCGCGTCCGCAGCTTTAGAAGATTTTATAGTCCGGTATTTTATTATTTAGATATCTACTATCGGATTATTCGAGTATACAAAGGTGCGTACGCGACATAGACGAAGGTGCGGTCGATACAAGCGCGTATAGAGGCGCGAGAGGAAATTGAAATCTCTTGTGCGTGGCCGACCCACACGTGCGGTATTACGTTCACTCCCGCGTATAGCCTTGAATTACCAAAGGCCTTCGGATAAAATGTAAAATATGTAATCTTCATCGAGCTTGAAATAACTGGGAGATACGTAACAGACATTCGCGCACGGCCGGCCGCGCGAAGAAACCACGCAAATAACAGAACGTGACGTGAAAAATGACGCCTGAATTCCTTTCTGCGATGTTATTATGAGAAATATGGATTGCGAAAATGTCGAAAGGATTCCCCCGCTTGAAGATTATTTGCAGATTATGCTGGATAACGTGCAATGTGGTGCCACGCATAATAATTTCGAGTATAGATTGGACGCATCGTTAGGGAAAAGCGGATATCTAGTATATACTAACATAAATCAACGGCTTACTGTGAGAAGTATGTTACTTATTATACGTAAGATAACGAGATTTACGTTCATTGCTCTTGAAGAAGCAACGCGGTGCCGATGCGGCGAATGGAAGCGTCAAGAATTCGTCATTTATAGCAAATCTCGTCGCGCGCGCGGCTCTGTATGCGCGCAACCTTGAATTACGAAGAACCTTCGGATAAATGATGAAATATGTATCCTTTATTGAATCTAAAATAAGATGAAGATACCGCGTGCTGGTCCGCGTGTGTCGTTTTCAAGCGGCAAGGTCAGTCGATGCGCGGTCATCCGAGATGATCATCTCAGATGCTATTATCTGGATAATGCGCGATGCACTGCGGCGTGGAAATACGTACGGCTCGCAGCCAGGACAATGAATTACGCTCGAAGGGTGCATCTCCTTCCTTTCTACATCCTTCCCCGCTGTCGTTGCTTCTGTTGCTCTTACTGTAGCTGGTATGTCGACGAAAAAACGATCTTTGACCTCCCTTGTACTCCGGAGGCCCATCGCTGGGTCAAGCAGTATCTGGACCGTAATTCACAAATCGCAGACGTGCATCCTTGTCCACGCGGACCAACGAGACAACCAGAACCGCCACGAATTACGCGACTCCTCTACTTCATGGAGAAACAATTCCAACAAGGATATTGTCAATTTCAACTTCGAATTAATTCTACAATACTGTGATTTACGGGTTTCGTTTTATACATTTCTGTTTTATTACAAACTTTATAATAAGCAGTGTCTTTAATTTTGATTATTAATAAAGTTAATCAACTTTAATTAGATCAATGGTTGTGTGTGATATTACATATTCTGTAAATCATATTAATATCGTGAACGACTTTGGATAATAAGATATTGATTCAAGAATTGAAATTCAAAAACTTATTGAAGCCCATTAAATGATAAACCAGTTATAATATTAAATATTGAATACTGTATATTGTGCGTTTTCATAGATAGATATGAGATAGATATGTTTTGCTAGAAAAGTTTCTAATAATTTATAAAAATTCTCAAATCTAAATATCGTCTTCCAAATTTTTATAATTGATAATATTGCGCTATTAATTTCGAAATTTGCAATAATATACAACGGTGATGCGATTCACAAATCACAAATGCAAATCTTATCCGGGCGATCGTGACATTGACCCGAAAAACGTCGGTTGTCGCCGGAAATTACGAGCCGGAACGTATACGAAGTCCAGCTGAAAAAAAGTATTTTCGGTCCTGCTTGATATCGGCGTGTGTGTGTGCGAGCACACGACTTAACATTTCATTAACCGTATATTAGCGTGCTTCAAGCCTCGTACATACGTCACATAGATAACCGTGCCGGGTCCACGCGAGAATGTACAACGACCCTGGCAGATAAGTGTAAGGAGATACGGGACAGGTAAGTTACGATGCGTCCTCTGATGCGAAATGTGTTAGCGGAACGAGGGTTATAAGCTGCCAAAACCACGCCGGCATCGTGCGAAAAAGGGACTTCATCCAGAAAAAAGTAAATTAGACTTTTAAAGAATTATATGACGATGAGTATCAATTCAATCTTACGATTGATTGCAGAATGTAGAAGACTATCTCACATAAAAGATAGATGTTATATCGAAGACTTAAATGCGATCGTAAAAGAAATAATTTATATCATAAAAAATAATATTATAATATAATAAAATAACTACAATGCATGTTATAATATCGTTATTTTATTTACTTTAATGATAATTCCATAATAATATTTATATTAATATAAAATATACAGTGTTGTAATAAGCCTTTACGTCATGGAAATAATTTAGGATTGAAGTAAAAAGTGGAGACGTCTAAAATCAGCTTACGAAGTGGGTTAAGGCAGTTTTCGAGAGCTGATCTCTCGAGAGTCTCGAAAGCGCCACTCGATAGATTTATTTCCATTCATAAATATACACCGCGAGCGCGTTCGAAACTTTGACCGCCCCGTTCACTTCGCTTTCGAAGCACGCGAGCCACTTTCAAGAAGTATAGGTTACATACTTCGGGATATTGGGACGTGGGACGGTGGAAATTCCACGCTGAAAAGAACGTTCTTCGGCCAGAACGGAGAATGAGACGCGAAGATTAGGTGGACGAGTCACGCAGAAGAATAAGAGAAAAAAAGGGAGAGATGTGGCTGTGTGAATAATACCTGTGCTAGACGCGAAAAGAATGGGACGAAAGAAGACGAAAAAAAGAAAAGAGAAAAATAAAAAAAAGTCAGAAAGATTGTAAGAGAAAAGAAGGGAAAGAATGAGAGAAATATTATAAAAATCATAGCTCGATTGCTGGAGAATCAGTCTATCTACGAACAATTTCTCGTTGATTGTTATGTCTTAACAAGCAGCGAAATAATTATAGTGATCTCCGCGCATGCTGCGGAGAGAAAGACGCGCCTCTTCACGTTTTCTACGATATATAACGCGGCTGATGTATTTGCGAAATTGTTTCGCACAACACTTCAAATCTGATAGCGCTATTTCCGGATTCTACACGCTCGTTCCACTCGGACTTGGAGGCTGCGAAACGATCCGCGCAACGAACGCGCAACGATCGTTCTACACCTCGGTAACGTATCGTCCGGTGCGGTAAACTAAGCGGCGGGAAAATCGAGCGGCAGAGGCAGGAGGTAACCGATCACGATTCAACCCTTAAAGGTACGGCCGCGGCCGCTTCCTGGTGCTAACGGTGAAAACCGGCGCGCATTACCGCCGATGTTTATAGGCTCGTTACGCAGCGATATGCTCTCCCACTACGTGGATCTGAGGTGCGAAAATTCAGAGCACCGAGAGAACATTGGGAAGAGAGATCATTCCAGGCGCGTACTAACGTTCGCGTGTAATCGTAATGCAAAGAGACGCGAGGAATGCAGCTGCCGGCAAGTTCAAGAATAGTCGGCGCCTCCGCGCGACGATATCCCAGGGAATCGGCCACGAGAATATCTCACTCGTTCGCCGAGACTGATTTATGGATCCCGATGATATCGACGGCGAAACGTGCTCGTCCGGATTAGCGATTGCGTGTGGCGAATAACTAAGTCGTAATTAAATTCATTAACGTTTAGAAGCCTGATAGGATTGACCGATTTTGAGGATTTACACGTTCTAATATGCATCGATAAAATCTTCAAAAGGATATTACTAAACTAACACACGATGTTCGTTAGAATAATTTATAGTCTACACGATTTTCTATATAGGAAACATTTATGTTTGAGAACGAGAATAGCAGGTAGTTAGTGTTCACGTTGTGCTTGTATATCATATTGTTATACATGCTTGAGGAAGCTATTCTTATTTGATACCTTAAGACAGATCTATCCAAGCAAGAGAGAACCGTTTTCTCAGTAGTCCGATGATTAACGACTGACACTATTAAACAATACGAGAAACATAAATCTTGGTTTCGTGATAATTCGTTGTATCTAAAGGAAATCTCATCACGTCGAGTTCGTTCATAAATAGTATTCATCGAAGCTTATGCTGTCGTTAAAGCCATTAATATCCCGTGTTCTATCGATAGAGGATCACAGGTGCCGACAAGTTCACGGCCGCGCGCGCGAAGGACACGTTTTTGGTTAGCATGCACAGGAGTCAGTCATAGGTGCCGATCGAGCGATCGCTCCGGGCGCGAACGTGACGTCAGACAGCGCGATTATTAAAGATCTTCCTTAAACGGAACGTAGACGACGACGCGTCTATAGCATTGTCGATTCTTGTGCACGCAAGGAGAAACGTCTAGCTTCGGGGCTGATTGGCCGATCCTATAGAAATACGAACAGATCAAGCTGTCGAAAACTAATTGCGACCGGTATCCCGGGTAGCGCAGTGGGTGCACGAGGTCATTCGTATCGACGCAACTCAGTCTGTTTTTCTCTTTTATCTTCTTTTTCGACGCGGACGCTGGGCGAAAAGAGGCGGACAATTATGAGATGCGCCGGAGATCATACCGTGCAATTATATCGCACAAGACTAATCGTGTGTAAACAAAAAAGATATCGATCGCGCCGATCGGTAACGATCTCGCGCGGGATTTCGGACCCTCGTGCACTGTGATTATGAAATATATCTCCGGATGCGAAGTGAGCCGTCCTCTCATTGACACTGTAATTCTCCCATCCCGAGATCGAGAAACCGTACAGTTATGGGGAAGTGTGGTTAGTAAATGCGTTACCGTGGAATTCAAGTGATTGTAATTTAATAAACTCTCAGGGATAATTTGTAGAAATTGCAGATGTATATTTCTGAAAAGTTTGAGCGTAAATACTGTAATACGATAATTAGACATATTTCAATAAATTCATCGAAAGAGGCTTCCGTCGTGTGAACCTCTCGAAAATTTAAGCACGATCCGAGATTCGAAGGAATATCCGGTCATTCAGACGATTCATCGTCCGGTTTCACGTTGAGATCCATTCTTCGAGGTACAGAGGTTAGAACAGAACGTATTATTAAGGAGCCCTCTCTAGACGGTTCCCTCCGTTATTCCTTCGTATCCTCACGCTCTCTCGACCGGGCGAAACCACGTAACGCCCGCGAAACGGACAGAACAGCGAACGTAGGATCTCGCAGAGACTGCAAAGTCCGAAGCCCTGGAGGTATTTCGTTTGAGAGTAGGGGTGATGAAACCACAATGACATAATATTACGCGGGATACCGGCGTGGTGCGATAATCATATGCCTTTTCTCACCGTAGCTCCACGGATATGGACCTTCCAAACTGTGATGCTTACTCTATTTCGCGGTTCACGTTCCTCGCAAATATCATTCAAAGCTTCAAAAGGCATTAAAAAGCATGAATACTGAACGATGTTATGTAATTCGAAAAAAGGACGTTTGCAATTTTGCAAAAAGTCGTCATTAAATGTTCCTAGTTTCGCAAATTAAATTTATTAAATGTATGTGATTTTTTTAGAAGGAAAATAGCTTGTACTCGAAAGTATTAAATAAAAATTATACGATGAATATTTATACTGTAGTCTGAACAGTGTA
Source organism: Aphaenogaster ashmeadi (assembly GCA_003063805.1). NCBI lineage: Eukaryota > Metazoa > Arthropoda > Insecta > Hymenoptera > Formicidae > Aphaenogaster > Aphaenogaster ashmeadi. The sequence goes on along the minus strand of NJRQ01000056.1, from coordinate 185,199 downwards.
GGTTCGGTATAGAAGAAATTCAAGCTACTAATTCAAGTTTGTTGGAGAAAATACCTTGAATCTTATAATTCGGCGACAGATATGCGACTACTCGTCGACATGTCCGCGATATCATTCAGTTCGCGGTGTTACAGAAAAATATACGTTCACATACACTTATGTGTTTCAGAATTTAAATGTGTAAATCTTTAATATTTTTTAAAAACAAATATTAAGTTGAACTAATTCCTACTTAATAATAATATGTATTTACAATATATGGCTTTAATGAAGATTGAAGAAGGTACGTTTAAAAATGTCCAACAATGAAAACATCCTAAAACGATAAATTACGGACTTTTTGCTCCTAGGAGTATCGACCACACGTACAATGAATTTCTCTGCTTTCGACGTGCATTAGTCGTATCGGCTGCGTTAAACGATCGACCATTCCGAGAACAATGTTCGCTATGGATAGGCGTGTTACTGCAATAGAAAAAGAATAGCTGAACGTCAGGCAAGAATTGATGGAAAGACCGTATCGACATATTGTATAACTGTTTCTCACTATTTTGCTTCACCGACGAATACAGTTTTCTGGCGAAAAAAACTTATATTTCTCATACATTACAAAAAACTTCACGAATATTCTTTTATTTGTCGTTCCGATTTTTTTGTCGTTCAATTCTATTCAATCGCAATAATATTTGCGCAAAGGATATAGATAAATTTAGTGCATATATGTGCACTAAAATTCTAGATAAAAATTCGATGAGGCAATAACTTTGTAATTATTTACAACCACACCACGGTAAGTTACAGAGGGTAGAAAGACGTAAAAATGGCCACGGTTCACGGAGGAACCTCATCGATCATCGTCAGTCATCGTGCGGACCTCGTAAAAATTCCGGGATACTCCATCGCATGCGTTCCTCCCCATAATGTCGAGGTTACAGGCGAGATAGTTTCTTAATTAAAGTCTGAGAAGGTACGTTGAGTTCAAGGCCGGAATCCCGGTAAGCGGAAGTAATTACGCTTATCCAGAGAAATCTATTAAAAGTTTACCTCAATATTATCTCTCTCTTCTTTCGGAATCCTTCTGGTACTTTTTCCCCGTATTAGATATCGTTACGTGGCTATCTACGCGCGCCTTAATGAGTCAGAATAAATTTCAGCATAGGGGAATTCCTTACACGGCGTTTAATTTTTCACGACCGTAGCGTGTTCTATCAAAAAAGAAATCATCGAGAATGTAAATCGAAATAATAAAATACCTACTGACTTTATCTCTACGATCTTCCGGAAAACTAGCGAACGTCTTCTTGGATGCATTTTTTCATTACGAACTTAACATCTTACGTACATTCTTCACGAAGACACGTCGCTTTTTCACTGTCCCCGATTTGAATTTGATTTAGCGAATAAACACGAGTTCCGGTTGCTGCAATTTCTCCGTGACAATGATTTCTCGGCGAAGTCGCCAGCGGGCGAGAGCAAACTCCAATCTACCTCGCCGTCCTCCTTTAATAATTGTCAAAGTAATCCAGACTACTTCCTGAGTAACTCTGTTAGGACCGTTTTTGCCACAGTTCCGACACATGACGCCGCGGGTGCCGGCGCGTCGCGTCACTTCCGAAAATTTTGGTCCGAGAGTCCATTCGAGATTCGTGTCGCTTGCGGTAAGATCCGTTCTCTCTCTCTCTCTCTCTCTTTATCTTTCTCTGTGTAGCTCCGCACACCTTCGTGCAAGTCTGTCAAGATTCCTTGGTCTTCCTCATCTTCGCATCGCAGCGCTTACTTGCCGAGGCAATTCCAGGGATCCATCAAGAGCTGCAATTCCAGGTTCTCTTCTCGCTATGGCACGTCGAGTGTTGTTTCACTTCCAGTAGGAAGGCATTATCCTGGCGCGAGTCGCAAGTTTATTGTATGCGGCGAAAGAGCGGTACGGGGTCGACGAGCGCGGGGTAAACGTGCACGCACACACGCCGATCGCCGTTGCGTGTGCACGCGCATTCGCGCGCGATACCGAGGCCCGAACAGTCCGAGAAGAGATGCCACGAAGAGGGAGACCGTGTGAATGAGCTACCGTTCTGCGGTCTACCGGGCGTGTTTTTCTTATTGATCGGAATGCGTGCCGGTGTACGGCGCGGCCAGGCCAGGTAAGGAAAAGATAGGAGGGGATGATATTACGACCGATCGACGGATCGGCAGCTTCGGCTTCGGAGTAGAAGGCGGCGGCAGAAGGCGAGCGTACGGAAAGGCATAGAGGCGCGAGGAAACCGAACACTAGATACTCGAACGGTAGATAACAGAACGCGCGAGAGAGAGAAATCTCAGGCATTCCGTTAACCATCGTCGTCTGGATCCGACCGCGATCATCCGAGAAATGTGCGACCATAGCCGCGGCCGCCAGCGACGATCCAGTTCCTGCGCGTATCGCGCGTCTGGCGTGTGGGAACCGGATGCTGGGGGTAAAAATAATCGAGCCGTTGATAGGGGCCGATGTAACTGTTAGAGGAGAGAAACGTGCGTGCGTGCAATGCGTGCGATGAAAGAAGAGACATACTTAGCGACGTGACCTCATGACGTCTTGAATCTCCGCTATGCATAAATCATAGTTCACATATTGTTCTTTATGAGTTCTTGCATTGCATTCTGTATTCATTTGCTGGTCTTCTATTTATTGTTTTGCATTTGTTATGCCACGATATATTTACAGTACAGTTATCCCTTACGTGTCTTCTATCGCTCACAGTCGATTGCAGTAACGAGTTATAACGAGTATGTTATTAATATGCCTATTACATAAATAATTATACCGCAATTTATGGCAAGCATCGTGAGACAAGGAATAACGGTAATACGTGGTAAACGTGACGGTGGAAACCAGACGGTAGCGCTCGAGCGTGAATATGTAGGGCAATAGACTCTTTTTTATGATATAGTTAACGAGCTAAACTCTCCTCGATATTATTCGCTAACGTGAAACCGCGCTCGATCGCGCAGTTGTACTTTCTATCCGACGTAATCCGCCAGAACTGCCATCTGGAGAATCGCCTAATTGCGTTCAGAGCCGTAAAGGATCTAAAATAGGAAAAACAAGTCGATCTTTCGAAAGGTAACAGGAGAAACCTGATCGTGTGTGGCTCGCGGACATATATATAGCGCAGATCAACGATTCATGTACGAGCATTAGTTGTTACCAATTATCTGTCGCTAGCGACAGCTATGGCACCACGACATGCTGTACCCGTTGAACGCCTTTTAATCTTTACGAGGCGGGCCTTACAGCATATTAATCGATAGAAAGCAAGTTTGCAGTCGGCAATAAGTTCGCGATCGACGTTCACGAACTCCCTGGAAATCTCGAATGCTCGATACGCATAAACTGATAACTGAGCAGCGTGATCCTCATAAACGGATATGTCAGTTAGTAAAAGCTAGATTTCGCTGAGTAATGTTGTTCCCGTGCTCAGGGAAATTAAGGGTACGACGTAGGCAGCGAGTTAAGAGCGATTAAAGCCGATGATAAGCGTAGAAAGGGTACGAGGTACACAGACAGAGCGTTGTTGGATGCATACTTTCTGTCATGATTGGTAATATTGGCAGAGAATGTAGGTAGTAGAACAGACTCTACGTTTTCTTTCTGGCGAATAACGAATAGTACTTTCGAAGCGAAAGACTATAACCTAAGAGGAAGTCAACGCTCAGAGCGGCGCAATGAGTGCGGTTAGGCGAGATTGATACTTTCAATCGCTGAAAACGATGTAACCTCATCCCGCGAGAAGAAATCCGGGACGTCGATAGTAACCAATCGCGATTTCTCGTTCGAGATGGCCGCATCCTGAGACACAGGTAAAGGGAAAACTTCTTCGATGGATATGACCGCAGAAACGGAATCGTTCAATTTGGCGAAATCCATCTGACAACGCGTCTATCTCACGCTCCTCGAGAGGATGCGATCTGCGAGCGAACACTAACACTTCGGACGATACCTTCGTTTACTATCGTATTTATCATAAGTCGTACACTGATCTAGTTTTCTCTTCGCAAGCGTAACCGATCTTTAATAGTTTACTGTTTTGAAGCATCGACGAAATAGAATTGTTGAGTTAAGGATTAACTCCAACTTTATCGAATTGCGAACGTTTTCTAATACAGCAAAACCTATCAGGAAAAGAGCATGCTTTTTCAAATAAAAAATAATTTTATTAACTTTGCAATAGTGGATTCAGATATAAGAATTTTGTAAATATTGAAACTTCTAATTAATGAATTGTATTAAATACTAAATAATTTTTAGTCCAATCGGTGCATCTAATTCTGTTTTATATTATTTTAATGTATTCGAGCATATTATATTCATATCATATTTATTTCCCCGAGAAATCGATAGCACAGCTCTTTCTATACGAGACGCATGAACACGATTATCGTTTTCTTTTTCGTGTAATCCGCACGAGAGGAATGAAAACACGTCTTTTCAGCTTTGGTGACATCGGTTATCGAATCCCTCGAAATTCTACCTATTTCGGTATCTACCCTTTTACACATCCAGTCCCACGAGCGTTTAATCAACCTACGATAGCCGTGGGTTCGGAACAACGAAATGTCTTTAAAAAGCATTCGATCGCCCGATCGACCGTTCGCTCGCCGTTCGAGGTCATCGAATGCTGGTGACCACCTCGAAAGTTTTCGAGAGAAGTAAAGATAAGTGTCGTGATGTGCATTCGGACGGATATGAGTACGACTCAGAATTATTCAATTTCACGAAAGGTGTCCAGCGACACGTTTATCTCGCGCTCGTTGAAAGGGTTAAGCTATGGACGACTATACGGCACGACGACATCTCGCATTCCGAAGCGAGAAGTAAAGATAATGTGAGGTACCGTGTTGTGAACGGCGCGACTCCTGGGGCTCGATGGAAAGGAACGTCTGCGTGACGAGAGTGACGATAAGGATTTACGAGATTTGCGGGGTGGGGAAAGGTGGATGAACGACGAACTGCATTATTTTTACGAGTATTGCCGGTCCTTCTCGTTGATTTTTTTTACCGTAGGAATTCGCATTATCTCCGTTCTTTTATCTGAAGATACAGTTGTTTGTCTAAGAGAATCGGAAAAATTCGATAGTAAATTATAGATCTTCTTCTAGGCACTTATTTTTATCACCCGATTAGTCTACAGGCAATCACGACACACTCACGATAAATTTTACATGGTCATCATAAAATCGTGAAATCCAATACTATTGTCAAAAACGGATCGCGCTCTCGTGTTCATAATTAAAATTACAATAATACACAGAAATTCGAGAAAGAGTAAAACATAAATGAATGGATCAATCTGCAAAAACTTATTGTAAATTACCGAATGCTTTGTGTTTATTCGAAAATCAATATATCCGTGATGTCGTTCTTGTGTTTTGACGTTGAACTACTAACGCACGATAGTTTTCGACACATGAATACATCGATACGTTCCCCTCGCTTTCAACTTTATATCCCACGCTTTCCCAGACCTCTATGTTGTTGGTAACGTTCTTAGTGTCTTGGCGATCTCGTAGACAACGTAGAGCCTACAGCGAGAAAAGTGTTCCGCTCAAACGACCGTTTCGAGCGCGAGAGAACTGTCATAAAATCGACGCAGGATCATTCCGCGTAGGGTTCTATAAACCGTTGACACAGCACGCTGGCTCGTAAATCAACGAGGGACTTTCGAGCTTCGGCATAAAGATATCTCCGATTTCCCTTCACGCACAAAGGAACGCAGAAAGCTCGTTCATGCGCTGGTACATGCATTCTACGAGATCGGCACGCATCGTGCAATACTCTCCCGCATATACATCATGAAAATTTAAAGCTCGCTGTACCATACACTAGCTTATACGTACTGGGCATATAAAGCATAAACAATAATCCTGATAATCTGATCTCGCGCGACACTCTCGCCGCGACAAGCGTGCCGATATGTGTGCACATGCGTAGGAAAGTACAAAAGAAAGTACACGAAAGCGGTCTGGCGAAGGGATAAAGAACGACGAAATAACATTTGTACTTTTTTATTATTTTATGTATAAGCCGAATTTATATTCTTGAGCGCTTCCAAAAAATGTATTCGTTCGACTTCTAGCGCCTTGACATTAGTAACATAAATTTCTTACTTCGCTATTCTGTGTGCTATTTGATTGAAGATGGACGATCTTTTTGCGAAAATTATTATTTGCAATCTCGACTTAAGCATAACATTAACCAATGTAAAACATATTTTTGCTTATGTTTAAATTTATGTCAAATAGTTTCTAGATATATATTTAATTGAAATAATGAAATATATATTTTTTCAAAGTCAAATCATCATGAGAAAATTTAGTTGATTGTTATTACAACAAAGAAAAGGTTTTCCTAGCTTTTACGAACGTTCGTTCGGATGAATCATTATTCCGCCTACGATGCCTATATTCGAAACTAACAATGAAACGAACGAGAGGGAATGGAGGATCTCGCTAACGGGAAAACACACGAATTGAAATTCGACGTGCGAGCTCGCTTATTCCGACCAGACGTCGTCGCGTCGAGGAAAGATGACACGCGTGTTCCGGAGACGAAGCGAATGATCGGTATTCCGGCGCGTTCGCGCGACTGAACTCCGGCGAGTACTGTTAAGAACGATTTACGATAGTAATAGACGCTACTCTCAGCGGCCGACCGTGAATGCTAATACGCGTTACACGTGGGCGCATTGCGGCACTGCGTGGCAAATCCAATCAAAGCTCTACTATGCACATTCGAGCTTTGTAACGCGCTGTATTGTCTGCCGCCACCTCGGTCCACCTTCGTCGCCTTCCTGTTCCATTCGCTTTCTTTAGCGAGCTCGCTTCTCTTTCGTCCCGCGACTTTGAAAGCTGACAACCCTTTTCCACATCGTGACTCGCGACACTGCACAGATAAAGTATTGCATAAATATTATGATAGAGTCAGATACAGTTGAGGTTGCAAATGATACGTACCCATTGCTATCTTATCGCTCGTTATACGCGAAATATTTTGTTCTATTTTTTGCACGTGAAGATTAATAATGTAACATATTAATAGAGTATTTAAATGCAGATTGGAATATGATTTATATCAAGTCCGCTGCTTTGAAAGGTAATTGTGCACGTTAATTGCAGGGGATTAATCAAATATCGAAAATGTCAGTAAACATTTCGCGTATGTAATATTATTGAGAATTATTTTGCGATAAAGTACAGCAGATACCATCCATGATGACACGAGTGTAAACACCGTGTTAAAATATCGGCTTGTGTCGCCTACTCTGAATCGCTACGTTCATACTTCGCCGCGGAAACCCCTTTTCACAAGCAATATTTATCTTTCTCAAATTCTAGCTTTGTGTTCCACATCAAAGAGATGTAGCATAAAGAGGGTAAGAGAAATCAAACGATATGTGAATTGGAGATATGGTAAATAATCCGGAATTCCAACAGAATAATTTCATACGTTGTAACATGATGTATACATTACATGCATACGCTTTCTGTACGATAATTAATTTAATTTCTAATCAATTGGTTCATAGAATATTGTATAAACATTAGAAAATTTTTAAAATAAGATTTTTTGACTGGATTTTTCTCGTTTACTATAATTTGATTATTATTTTTTAAATCTCTATTTTATAATAAATGATTCTGAGTTATGTTATTTTATATAGCATGAAATATTCTGCTGTATAAATAAAAATTTTATCGTTTATATACAAAATTCTATTAAGCTCGGCGCGTTAAGCGTCATGGTACGTAATATAACGTAACGATACCATATATGCGAATATTTTCAATCTTCAACGCCTTGCACGCGAGGTGTCAAGTATCACCTTGTATAATTTCTCAAGCAAATTAAAACCGCGAAATATCACATTTTTTACTTGTTTATCAGCAAAACGGTGCATCCAGCTGGATGCACCCCGATCAGTGGCTCGCGAGCAGCTGCCTCATTAAAAGCCGCAGCTTGAGAATTCCTCGCATCTACGAGGTCACTAATTCGGGGTTAACAACCGCGGTAAAGGGTCGAGCGGAGGGAAACGGCAGAGACGCGACACGAGCGAGGAAAGTGAGAGCCGTGGCGGAAGCACCGCGAATCGGGCGATAGACGAAAACATTGAAAGATACAGACGGAGGCGCTGAGAGAAAAAAACAGGGAGAGCGAGAGAAAGAGCAGAAAAGTAACGGACAAAGGGCCGGGCAGAAGCGAGACGGTGAGAGAGAGGAGAAGGAGCCAAGGCGATCCAATAAACATGAGAGTTTATCGAGCAGTTATGCCAGTCGTGGCCGCTTATCTCCTGGACACCCACTTAAACCTCGACCGGAGTCGTCCAGGTGAACCGCGTGAAAAACCTCACACGTCGCGCCTGCCTGCCTGCCTGCCTCCTCTGCGTAAACGCATAGGTGCCAGCCCCCCTATCTCCGCGCGTTGCAACGCGCGTGAGTGCGCGAATAAACTCGGCGTCTCGTTGCGAATCGGTGTGTGCATCGGGGCCCCGGGGCACACACGCGGACCCGTTGAATTTATTACACGCCCGCTGGCCCTGAGACGATTTTTCCGACGGCCGTAAGGCCGTATGGACGCGTCCTTGCCGGATAATATAGAGCATCGGCTCTTATGCGCCGCGAATATATTTCCATTGTTCCTCTTAAAAAAGAATACGATAAATTGCCTTTAATGCACGGGCCGTTGCTAATGTTTGCATCACCCGTGAGTGATAACGTAATAATAGCGATTAAAATATTTATAGAAAATCAGTAAACTGTAAAAATTAATAACACATGACAGAGATTAGTATATGTGTGTGCATAGTTACAGATTTGACAGTGTAAATTTTACATAATGTTATTAGGCCACTTTAATCGCCTATAATTTACGAAACATCCTATATATGGATCACAGAGGATCATAATGAAACCGATAAATTCTAAGAGAATTTATATATAAAATTCTTCAGTAGCGCGAGAAGATATTTATTGAGTTTCATATCATTCCTTTCATTCCATCATTACTTTTTCCAAATGAAATCAAATTATCGATACATATAAATGGACAGGATAAATTTAATTATCAGTATATATACATATATATAGATAGGCTATTAATGTAAAACTAGCGCATTATGATAATAAAAACAATTACTAACAATTGGTGCATTTTTATAAAATACATTAATTAATTAATTGTAATTATGTAAAATGTTTTATTTATATTTGTGATATTCAAAAAATTTTCTAAATATATCTTTGAAATTTTCTTTTTTACACTATACATTATATATATTTACACCACATACATTATACAATATTTAACCCTAGAAAGATACAGCGAGGCCAAATGCAGACCTCAAATTCGATTTGATAAATATTGCGAAAAGAAAAAATAGAAAAATAGCGACACATCTAAATACCTTAACAATTTTTTCGTTACTGTTACTAATTTTTCGTTACTGTGTATAAATGTTGTATAAATCAGCTTAATTTTATTTTATAAATATAGTACATAAAAATGTTTTTTCAATTGTTCATGAGATACGAATATCATGAAGAAATTTAAATAAAAACTTTGTATTTTTAAAATATCGATACTTAACTTATTTAATTATTTTATTTTTTACTTTTCTCTTTTTCTTTATCGCCTATCTAAGCAATTAACTTGAAAATTGAATCAATTATAATAAAATTGACTTTCAAATTAGTCAAATGAAGAATTAATATATTATATATACTTTCATGATATTTTTAATTATTTCTTGAATATCTTACATATATTTAGCAAACTGCATATACATTATTCAACAAATAAATGAATAGAAAGTTATATATACTCTAGGATTAAATATTTACACTAATTTATTCTAGCCCATCCATTTTGAGATAATCAATTTGTAAAATATTATATCTACAAATATATTCTCTTATATTCTTAATTAAAAATTTTTTTGTATGTAATAGCCACAGAAATAAATTCAGGTATAAAAATTAAGCAATTTCATGATGAATAATACAAAATATTTTACTACCGTGCATTTGTTATTATTATAAATTCACATTTTTATATATTAATAATCGTCAGAGAAAAACTCTGTTACATATATCTGATGTAATTTTCACAAATTTATTACCTCAAAATAAAAAATAATTTCAAATTCACCTACCTGATGTGCAGCAGCGGAGTTATACACACAATGTTGACCTGTAAAAACGCAAATATATTTAAATTAAAATAGTATCCACAAAATAAGTTAATGTTTTTAAAAACAATTATTACGTAAATGAAAGTTTCGATTCGTCCTTTAAATAAATATTTTATGAAAAAATCTGTTTTTAAAAATATTTCTTTATGTAATATTTTGGTTAGTAAATTCACATAGCTTTCGTTGATCCCCACGTGCACGTGCGTACTTAAGATATTTAAAAGATTTAATGAGATATTTATATTTTTATAATATTTGTATATGTCTTTTTAACGCGTTTAAGACTTATAATTATTTATGTAAGAATAACATTTTTATTTATTAAAACTGTATAAAAATTCATATTTAAGGAAGTCTTTTACAAATATATGAAAATATGCCCATATCTTTCTAAAAAAAAATATAATTAATTAGAATAAATAATAGATTATAAAATTATAAATAGAATTCTATTTTGAAATCTGACGTGATTTATATATATTGTTTAAAAAGAGGTTTGTGCGTCGTGTAATATGATAAATATATTTGAATTAGTATATAACAAATATAGAAAATATTAAAAAATGTACAGCATATAAAATTATAAATAAAATTCTATTCTGAAATCTAATGCAGATTATAGATTGTATAAAGCGAATTTTATGTGCTGTGCAATATGAAAAATATTCGAGGAATCAGAATATAATAGTTACAAAATAAAAATATATTATATATCAAGATATATGTATATTAAAATATGCGGCAAATGAAATTATAAATAGAAATTAACGCGAATTATAAGCCACCTAAATGAATATTATAGCTTGATTTTTAATTTAAGGAATATACTGCAAAATTGGTTACATATACATATTAAGACATTAAAGTATATCTTTTAAGATTATCAGAAATTTAAAAAGAATCAGCAAAGAAATAATAAACTCTGTTGAATATCTCCAAATACTTTTTTTATTTACTATTTCGTTGACATGTTTGGTAACAATATTTTCTTTTTGTCTGTTTCAGGTAAGTGCCAGACAGTGTTGTGCAAGGTACTTTATTTTCAGTACCTAGGTACAGGTACAGGTACTCTGGAAAAAATCTACCGAGGTACAGGTACAGGTACTAAAAAAACAAAATACCTAGGTACAGGTACTTCAAATGTACCTTAAATGTACCTAGGTACAGGTACTTTTATTTATTAACATAAAATTTCAGAATAAATAGGTATTTATGATTTCATGTATTTTCGACTTTTATGGACCACTAATACTATTGATTTTCAGGCGAACAAACTAATTGAGCAATTTATTGTGAAAAAGATGCAACCTATATCTTTGATAGAAGACCCATATTTTATTGAATTAATTGAGGGATTATCCGGTGTAAAATCAATGTCAAGACGTACCTTCCAAAATCATTTGTTTGATAAGATGATGTCTATAAAATCCGACATGATAGCAGTTTTCGAAAAACAACCTTGGGTTTGTACTACATCAGATATCTGGAGCGCCAATAATGAATCCTACATGGGTGTAACCTGTCATTCTATTAATGAGAATTTAAATTGAAATGGATCGCAATGTCCGATTGTCCAAACTCAAAAGATTTGTCTTAAAATATACAATATATCCATTAAATATCCAATTATAAAAAAATTTATATGAAATATAATATACTTTTATCGAGCTCCGCGCCTGTTAAACGTGCATTTAGTGCAAGAAAGTATCATCCAAAAAGTAACTAAAATGTACCTAAATATAGGTACCAGTACACAAGAAATTGTACCTAGGTATAGATATAGGTACCAGGGAAAAAAGTACCTCGGTACACTACCTAAGTACGTAAATTTGTACCTAGTTACAGCACCTAGGTACTTGTACCTAGGTACTGCACAACACTGGTGCCAGAGTTGTCACATCTTTTTCCGATTTTTACTAACGGTAAGTCACGGGCAGCGCCTGATGCTTTTTCCAGCGCTATTGCTTTTATCGCGACAGATGGTCGCATGGCGATAATGGGGCACAGATTGCTGGGTAAAGGGGGGGGGAAGAGTCGCGGGGTGTAATTAAACTTGTCGGTGACTATGTGAGAGGAGGCCGAATGGAAGGGAAAGAGAGTGCGAAATGCCAAAGAGAGAAGAGCAGGATATCGGAGAGTTCGCTAGTGCGGATTTTTCCTAAAAATATATTCGAGAGAGGTGATAAGAACAACACGTTGGCGCTTATCTGGCATGTTGCGCTAAAGGATACGCGAAAAGCGCTAAATCTCGGTGAAGCTCGTGATAGGTAAATGTACATTAGGTAGGTAGGTAGGTCTTTCTCCCGCCTCTTGAAATACTCGAAAAATCGAAGTCGATTGCCTCGAGCGGCCGCCGGATGCGTTTGTCGGAAGCGCCCCATGTTACGACTGCCCGTTGGAAAACAACTCACGGCGATTTCCGTTTGAAGAGTTTACACTGCAAATCCGTCGACCGTCAGCGCGACGTTTTTATTAGCCAGTACACGCCCGGGATAAAGTTTGCCGTCGGTCTCGTATACGCAGTCGAATCAATTTCGGCCGGATTTCTCGTACGCTCAGGATATAGAGTTATTTATACGGAAATCGTCATTCGATGTTTCTCGATTTTTATTACTGGGATTCGTGAGAGCGATCGGATAACCGCGCCGCAGTTCAACCAGATCATTTTATCTTGAACAACGTTCGATCGTTTTGCAACGGACCTCCCGGCGAGGCTTCGATGTTCGAGCTAAATAAACGCAGTCTTGTTTCTCGATTGCGTTACTAGGCGATAGTCAAACCGCGATAGCCGACCTCTTTGGATACGTTCGGAAATGTTTATCGAAATCCTCCATGTTATGTACAAAAGGACCGCAGGGGAGGGGACCGGGCCTCGGACGGTCGCGTTGTTACGTTCTACTCGCGGCATTGCAGCGCCGCCGGATTCTCTCGGTCGTTAGCTCTGTGATTTTATTACACGCTTACACTTAGGGTAATGCGCTCATCCCGTGACCTCAGCTTAGACCTCGCTATCTGCACACTGCAGTGAGCACTTGGGCCAAGTTCTGGAACTATGAGTATAGGCGAATTGATGGCGAAAATATATCTTTTAAGCGATCAAAATTATGTCCACACGCTCTCCCATTACAAGGAGATTCTACTTAAACTGTAGATCATAAAAAATGATTCACGATAAATTGTTCATTATTATTGTCACAATTATGTACTGTTTATAGCGAAAATTTGCGAATAATATTCACATAGCTTTGAAGATACTACCTGTTAGTACGCTATCCGAATCGATGGAGCACATACCGGTTTCTTTCCCCTCACGACTCGACTTTAAATATGTTTATCCGTATGTTTTATGCTCCTCCCGCAGTATTGCAATTCGCATTTTCCTCTTGTTCGTTTTGCAACTTTTGTGTGTGCCGTGTCGATTCGTATCAGCGCATCAATTTGGCCTGCGCCGTATGAGAGTTTAAACGCGTCTGAATGCGTCTACGTGCATGTAATAACGACGAATTTTAAAAGAACCACGTTCAATAAATTCCGAAGATGCAACCGGTTTCCACTTTCAAAGTCGATCCATTCTTTATCGGCTATGGCCGAAACTCCATCGACCAAATTTTGGCTTCCAGAGTGGCAAAAAGCAAATCTGAAGTCGTCTTATCTCGGACTATGGTTTCTCTCCCGTGATCTTACGACTACAGTTCTTGCGAGCGTCCTTTGTCAGAGTCAGCCGGTTTTATCTGCTTATCACGATGTGCCGCGTTAAAAAGTTTTGAACATATAATTCACAGTGCGCATAATTTTCTAATTAAACAGAATCTTCGTGTTAAACATAATTAAAATTAAATTTATTGCTAAAGAGCAAGAAAAAGTTAATACATTGCTTAATCCTTTAAGGCCCAATGTACATAATTATATACATTCACTTTGAGTTCTTCCCAAATGTTTTTTATTGATAAAGTAGTGTTTCTGTCAGTATAATACTCTTGATTGATTCTATATGGAGCTAGATTCTCTATCTCAATTCGTAAAACAATGGTGTTCCCATTAAACAAGCCACTATTGTGATCGTTGATCGTAAATTTTACTCAAACGGAATTAAAGGCCTGGGCCTTGAAGGGTTAAAACAGCATTCGTATTCCGTAAAACGCGTCATAGGAAATTTTACTCATAAAAGATTTCTCGGAGAATCCCCCATCGATTACGTAAAACTCGCAGTTATAAATCATATCGAGGCAACGAAAACTCAGTGCTCCCCTCGTGCTTTCTACGCGCAATTTGATTCCGAGAGAAGTTTCGAATCTGAAGCAGCAGATCCCCGCGATTTCACGCTGGCATTCTCACTCACGCATCCTCCGTCAAGTTTCGACGGATTTTCTCCTGTCGTCGTCGGCGAGGGAGAAGAGCATCATCGCGTAAGCCTCTCATCGGCGACGACTTGGTCGTCGACAACGCAGGGAGGAAGAAAAAAAGGAATGAAGGAAGGAGGGGGCCCTAAGCGAGATCTCTCGTCGAGGTTGACAAACGACAGGACGAGTAACGGCGCGGCGCGTCTGGCACCGCGAGAGCACGCAGTCGGCACGTAGGAGCGGAAACGGAGAAAGGGGAAACTCCTCTCTCCTCCTGTCGTCCCATGCCTGTCCTCTTGAAAGACGACGGCGACGGCGACGATGGTCGGAGAACGGAAAAGTGAAAAATTTTCTCGAGCGGAAAAAATGATATTCAGCAGGCGGCCGGTCGATTCCGTCTCGCTCCGTCCGCTGCTCACTCTTGCTCTCCATTTCGCCATTTCCTCTCGGTTGTGATTTCCTCTCTTCATTCCCCTTCCTTTCTCCTTGGTCGTACGTAAATCAGACATGATGTTTGCAATCGCTTCCACGGGGATCTTCTTCCCGCACGAGTTATTTCCCGCGGCACGGGAATCGATTCTCGTTATCCCTTTCTTTCCTTTAGCGCGAGATTGAATCCGACTAACGTTTCGGCCCGCATCACACGGCGCTAGATGGAGAGAGAGAATCGTCGAAAAGGCGACTGTGCTTCTACTCCGTCGCATTAATTTACGACACTTTCGACCACTTTTGCCACTCGGCCACTTAGAGCCCGCCGCCGTCTCTTCGGAGTCCTCCGCGCATACCTACGGCCTGACGTGGTTTCGCATTCGAGATCTGAGATTGTTGTTGTCGACCAAATTCCACACATATTGTGCATAACGCCGTTTTATAAATTTTATAATCATATGATTGTTTCTCACATTGAAACAATAAATAATATTTTATAATTTGACATCTACCCATATTGCTCGTTATTGGCCTTAACCTTTTTATTATTTTAATCATACAATGATTATGACGTGTTAAAAAACACATATTTTTCTTCTATTATCATTGATATTACATTTCAATTGGAAAAAATGTAATAGAAGAAAAAGAGAATTTATTCTGAGAAAAGTTAGTTTTAATTATAGTTGTAATAGTTGTAATTTTTTAACTGTGATATGATTTCTTTCAAAATAAATTTCAAGAGAGTTTTACATCATAATATTGGATCCTAAGAATTTTATATCTTTTAAATGGTTGATAATCTTTTCTCGCTAAATTAAAAACTACTTAGCTAATTGCACGAACAATTCTAATTAAAGCTAGCAAACGCGCGAGTAATTAGCGCGCTGACAGCTTTATCTTTTCCTAAAAATTTGTGAAAAATCAACAAATACCATGAAATTAACTAAGGAATAACCATATTATATCCGGCGTTGCCGATAGATAAATCCGTTCGTAACTCTCCGATCTGCCATGCTTTGTCATCCGACGCCGTAATAAGTAATCGGGATACGCGGCAAACTAGGAATTAGTAACGGTCAGCCGAGAGAGATGTACCTCTTCCGTTAAGGAACGGAGAGAGGCAGCGGCGATAAAGATAGCAAAAATCGAAGGAAGCGAGAAAGAAGTTGAGGTCAGACGGCCGGCCAGTCAGGCGAGTCGATTGTAGGTCCTCCAACTGCGCACGCACGTCCCACATAAGCTTTATAGTAATAACTATCTATCCATACGTAAGTTATTTCCAGACTGTGATTTAAAGTTGCCGATGCATAAAGCCTCGCCGCGCGACCGGTATCTCTCCTTCTCTCCCGCGTATCGAGAATACCGGCGTTAGCAGCCTCATATGAGCACGCTAGAGAGATGCGTTGTGTAGGTATGCGAAAATATGACGACGTCGAGAACGAAAGGACTCATAAGAGGAGTACGAGGATATGAGGGTAGCGAAGATTACGGTAAAGAGAAAGAAAGATGGAGCCGTGCTTTACGCGTATTCTCTGAGAAAGGCGGCTCTGAGGACGAGATCCAACAGCGGCTTCTGCGGCGGCCTGCCTTTTCGCGCCGTGGCTCGTTCACATCCGCCCACTTCGCGTAGGATAGAGATTTACTAATGAGTATCGCCACTCACGAGAACGTATCTCAGTACGCTTCGAAGAATGAACCGTGGGTGGTAATAAGGTTCGAGGCTTCAAGGACGCAGCGTGATTAATTGAGAAGTTATTGTCAGATTTAACGAACCTTTGTTATATTATTTACTTGTGATATTTTTAAGACGTCTATATTCGTGTGTTGTACAATCGAAATGCGATTGTTCACTATGTTATAGACTGATTTCATTATATGTGATTAATAGAAGTGTATAATAGAAAATATAATTGTAACATTATGAACGAAATAATAACGTTACAATTTTGTGAGATATAAATTGAGGTTGTTGTTTCTTGAATATTTTATTCTAATAATTTATAATTTTTCCAAACAATTAAATTGTAATAATAATTGTGGAATCTTCTCGTTCCTTTGTTTCATAACTTGACTTATGTTAGAGTCTTTTCCAAAGAAAGTTATTATTGCCACTCTGTAAATTTTGCTAAAATTGAGAAGTACGGAATTAGTCGAACGAGAAATAAGAGAGTCAAAAGAAGGCGGGACGCTCGCAAAGCTACGATAGAGATTCTTACGAAGTCTATCGGGGTTCCGCCATCAGAGAAAATGAAAGCCGGCGGGCACGGCTTGTTCCTGCCGCAGGAGCAAATCCAAATATCACGTCTCACTGCGAGTGGGAGGACAGAGGATATCCTTCCTTTGCAAACGGCCGCTAAGTCACTGACGTCCTTTCCTGCCCCGGGGCGTTCTCGTTTCCACCCTCTCGAGCGTGAGACGCGGTGAGTGGACTTAAGCCCTCTAGGCACACCGGATCCTGGACTACGGTCAGCCCTTTCTGCTCCTCCTCCCCGGCATGCCTGAGATCTTCACGATGAGTCACTAGGCTAGCATGAATCACCCGGCGCATCTTCAGACGTTATTAATTACTCGTTGTACCTGCACAGGACTTGTCAATTAGTAACATGTCTCGGAATGTCTGGAATATTGCTCTCCAAGGATTGTTTAATCGGAATAATCTTGTCTATTTAAATAAAATTGCACATTCTTGCATATTCATGTAACGCAATGTAAAGCACGCAAAATTATTACAGAAATATGTTAACGAGCGAAACATATCCACTTGTTCATTGACAAATCCTGTTAATGATGATTGCTAATTGGATGAAACGACTTGTTTGCGATATGAAGCATCATAAGGAGTTCTCCGCGGAAATGTTTGTCGTTAGTTTGCTTAAGTCGAGTTAATTTATCGACAAGCACTGTCGACAACTCGCGATCATGAATGTCACCTGACCGATGATGGAGCCTCGGTCTCCGTGTCGTGATGGTAAACGACCACGGCAACGGCGATGGTGCTGAATGCCTTCCTATTCGTCTGAATAACAGCCAACACATAACATAACACCTCGGGAACAGCCGGCCATTGAAGAGCAGTACTATATTGTCCTACGTTACAATGGGTCACTGAGCGCACTCTGAATAACGCATGCCCAACCTATACAACTCTTTACGAAACAGAACCTCTTTTTCTCCGTCGTGCCCGCGTTCGTCTGCCATATTAGTTTTTTTTCGAGATTCGTCGAAGCACACGAATGTTGGCGAAGAGAAAGCGATCCGCGAACTTCGATTCCTAGATTAATTTTTCCGTGAATATTTCTTATCATAGCTTCTATGATCATCCTTCGTTCTTTTAATCTAAAAGACAACAATAAGATACAGAAACATAAAAACCAGAAAAATACAGAACTATAATTTGTATAATTTGTTAGTATATAAAATATAGATATTGGTTTTGCTAACTTCTCTTTAAAGTAAACGAGAAATCTTAATATATATCTTAATCTAAATATGATAACAATATATTATATAATTGCTTTTACTTATAGATTGTTTTTTATTAATACGAGAGTAAGAATTTACATGACATACATTATACTTCTATTGATAATCTCTATAACATAGAAAATATTTTTGAAAGAAATGCATTTTGATATACGCTTTAATGGACACGATGATAAATCGCGATCCTGCACGTTCTGGTCTGAATGAACGAAACGAACTACGAAAAGACGTGGGAACTGTCGGATTCTCTTACAGTGAACCGTGTTTACTTTGGCGTGTCTGAAACGAAACGCAGTTCTATCTACAGTCGTAGAGATCTGTTTCCTAAACAATCCGAACGGATCTCGGAATGAATCTACAAGATGACAGACCACACACAATCGACGTCATGGGGCGCCGCGTCCGGCGGAGTTGTACAAGTTTTGTTGAGGGCTCGTCGGCCTCGAAGTTGCGGACGTCTCGGTTGGCCCAACGGGGAACGTGTTTCCTCCGAGCCGTACTTAAATTCGTAGCAGCCATAAAAATAAAGCTCGGGCTCGATCCGACGCGCGGCGCGATCACTAATCTTTCTTGATCCCGATTTTTCTCAGAAGCAGCGACCGACGATATCTTCCGCTCGCTAGTCGAAAAAGAGCGCGAATAAAGGTGCTCGCGACGGGGAGTCCGAAACCCCAAACCGGAATTTGATACGGAAAGGATTTCTACCATTTCGATTGGTCGGATTCGTTTTCACTCAATCTTCCGTCCAATGAAATTTGTTACGAGATAATTGTGAGAGCCGTAATAGATTGGGTATATAGAGGTTCGATTCTATTCAATTTTATTCCTACGATTCTACATTTGCGGTAAATCAATTACGAAAGACATCATTTAGCTTCTTAAATAATCATTAATTCATGAAGATTTAATTATGAGAGCATCAAGTATATGGTATTGTTAAGGTAACAGAAGATATATTTGCAGTGACGAATTTAGAAATTACTCGTAATTAAGGACATCTGCTGTCTGTAGATCATGAAAATATACGACCGTAGAAAGTATTGACAAAGTTGGAATTGAAATATTGAAACTGACCTACATTCTACTAATATTTTTGTCCACTTTAAGCGATCCATCCACTCTATTCTTGAACGCGCGGAACTTGCGTTTTTTCCGATTATTATCGTCGTATTTTTTAAATTGATTTTTTCGTAAAAATGTTTCACCATTTTTACCTTAAACTACACGAACTAAAATGTTTTATAATAGCATACTTATTTTTTGCTGTCTACGTTATTTTTTATGTAGTCGACATATTTGAAATCGAGTCAACGTACGCGGCTTCTCTTGTGTGTGTCTAAAACTTTTATTACGATGGAAATATTCTCGCGATGCCACGTCTGAAGAGAAGCGATCTATTTCAAACGATCGAATTACCGCCAGATAGATCATCGTTCCACAGCAGGTTGTACCCATCTACTTTATGCACGATATTGTCGACTGTCTAGAGTGCAATCGCGTGCGCGCTATGTCTTTCCTCGGAAATACAGACACATTTATACACTTGCATAGTACTGCCTCCATCTCTCGCTCTCCTATTAATTGTTCGATGCAACGTGGGCGGCGACCGCGCCGTACTAATTACTTAACGGAGATAGTACTAGAATAATTCGTGCGCGGAAGAAACTGTGGGATCTTTCCAACCATCACGTGGACGCCGCGATGGCCAGACCGCAAGAGAAACGAGGAAGGCTCCGGCCGCGGCGCAAGAGATCAGTGGGATCGACCTTTGGCCGCTAATCGTGCGAGACACTGACAAAGTTTCGTCAGCGTCAGAGCCAGGTTTCTGATATTTCGTGGAGAGAGGCTCATCCTCGTTGGCGTCGTGACGCCCGTGACTGATCATACTCGTAAAACTCAACTTCCTCTCCCTCGAGAGAGGCGCCGCGACCGTTGCAGGAAATCCGGCTCGTGCGCGAATAGCGTTCTCCAAAAGAATAGAAACGTGCCGTTGTCGGAAATTCCGATTTTCTCCTGTCAAGCAGAACTTAATTCTGCGAGAAATCGAGTCTTGCTTGAAAATAGTAATTCAGATTTGTGTGCCAACAATATACATAACAAGTACTTCGAAGTTTCGAAATTTTAGTTTATAACAGCTTCTTGATATCTTTGATCATTTTTTGTTGATAATTTTTAAAATTTTTCCTTATTTGTGAGCATTTCTTTATTATGTTTCATTTTTGGTAACACAATTTTCGGAAATAATTTGCAATGTATTCGAAACATTTGGTCAACCACTTCATTCTATAGTGTCTAAATTCTACGAAAAAGCCATTTGCCAACGCATACCGTACATTTTTGGCACACGCAATACAAAATTGGTGTCTCATGCCAGACACGCATATGCGTGATTCTAATAGACGTCGAGACATGTATATCACTCGGTCGCGAAGTAATAAGCGTGAGATTGACCAAAACGAAGTTTGGTCCAAACGAAAACTCGGTCAAATCCCATACAGTGCATCGTGAATCAATGTGAGCGAATGAAATTGTTTCGTGAAAGACAAGAAAGATTTGCATGAGGAAACGGAATTTAATCGGTTTTTAATTAAAGCGGAAAATTAGTGAAATTAGGTGAACTTTGCAATTACTGAAAAATTTTATAATGTAACGAAGATAAAGTGACAAAATTATTTTCTAAGAATATAACAATAAACGGCTATTAAGAAATGGAAATAAAATAGAATACTATTGATCGCGCGCGGGATCGTGTATTCCGTCTCTCCCTCTCTCTCTCTATCTATCTATACTATTCATTTAAGCGTCTTAATTCATTGCTATTATGGCTGAAATATTAGATAGATGTTAATTTGCTATTCATTAAGATTCTTTGATTTAGACATAAATGTTGACGATTTCTCACTGAAAAGTTCCTCGGCTCGTGAATTTGCGCTCTTTACGATCGTTTCTCAATTTTATCATACGCAAATGCAGCTTAACGCGGTTTTTTCACTATACTCCCGTGTTAACGGTCGCGCCGAGTGGCTTTATGATCGCGAAAGACCGGATATTGTTTATAAATTCAAACTGTACCGTCGAAACTGGCACCGTAACAACAATTCGATCGTCCCGATAGCGTCGCTAGACACGGACAAATGAACGATAAAGTCTGCGAGCAGCAAAAGCCGCGGGGAACTTGTTGCAACTTAGACGAGTCGGATGTGCGCGCGTGCGCTCGCGTGCGTAAATCTAAAGACTTAATGAACGGTAGGTTAGCGTTTCGCGAACGCGTCGTACATAGATAACGCGGGACAAATCGCCGCCTGTAGAACATGTCCGTAACGAGCCAACAGGATCGTTCGCGTCTTCCTCGCGGAAGTGATTACTGACGCATCTCGCCATAGCAAACGGGCTTGGATGAATGACTAATGGCAATTGATACGGGACAAATAATGTGCGACAACTACGAGAGGCGATCCAATTATTTACTATCAAGCCACCGGATTCATAAACTCGTATAGCATTCCGTTGTTCTTTCTCATTCTTACACGGAAAAAACGATAAGGTTGCCACAACCACAATAATAGTAATATTTGGTACAGCCACGTCCTGTGGTTGTCACATTGATGTGAAGGCAACTATATGCATTTGGTACAGCAAACATAGTGAATGTTGAGACAAACATATATAGATGCACTACACAAAACAATGTGAATGTGACAACCACAGGACGTGGCTGAACCAAATATTACTATTATTGTGGTTGTGGCAACCTTATCGTTCTTTCGGTGTAGATAAGAGAGAAATTAACGCCCGTGTCAATCATTCATTACGCTGCTTCGATCAGAATTCGCGTGTTACGGTTATTTGTGCTCTCTTAATAAGAAACTATTATAAAAGTTTATTTAATTTCTAGCTTTACATTTTTAAAACAAAAAATAACTTATGGTATTTTCAGTGACGATATATAAGATAATAAAATAAAATAAAAGATTAGATCGGAATTTCTGTTCACAGTAAAGTAAGAAAGCAAAGTGTGAACACTAAACAGGAATTTCGTGTAATAATAACACACGAGTTGACACATTGTACATTTTTCTTAAAAATTCCATATACCCATCTCGCACGTGCTCGTGACCTGGCGCACCTGTCGCGTACATACGAGCACACGATTTATGCATCATGGCCTGGAACGAAGCTGTCCGGAAGATGTAATGGGAGACGAGCCGCGTGAGGGGAATATCACGATAAAGCGGCAACGAAAAAGTGCGAGAAAGTATGAAAGGGAGGGTAACGCACACGAGTGAAACATGCGTCCGATAATCACCGGGATTTTCGAGTAAACACCATCCCACGGTTCGCGCGAATAGTGTCTAGTGTCGCGGTAAGATCGCATAATTACATAAATTAGCCGCCGGTCGGTGCACGGCGAACGATGATGAGGAGGAGACCGAAGAGGCCCCGAGGAAGAGGTTGCTGGTGGCGGAGGCTGGAATCGATGAGAACAGAAAGGAGCGCAAATGAGAGGATCGGTGAGGACGACGGAGAGAGGCGGATAGAGATTACTATACAGCACGCGTGTCTAATTTCCCTACGAACGGCTCGATCGGCGGGCCCGCGGGCGGGCCCTGTGATTTACGCAGCTGGCGCACATGTGAACGCACGCGCACACACGGCCCCGAAGTTAAAGCTACAAGCTGTTAAACGTCCTTAATAATATTCGGCGACGACGGTGTGCCGCGAACGATCGCGAGGCGAGGCGATCTATCGTCGCGAGGTGATCGCGGGGATTCTCATTAGCGATCCTCGTACAGGTGTAACTCTCGGTTCCCCCTCGTGTGCGATTTCTCGCCGCGCGACGAGATGAGATAAATAAATACAACGTGCTGGATGTTTCAGCGTACCGCGAGTGGGAGTGCTGATTTACCGTAATGGGCCCGCGCGACTAGTAATGCGCGGACAACGGTTGCCGTTGGGAGAAAATAAGTCGGTTTTATATATGTGTAACGCTTGAGTGAGCTTGGGATGCTTATTGCTTGATGCCAGAAACGATACTTCACCATGAGAAAAATCGCGATTATAACGGAAGTGAACGCATTTATCCTTGCACTTCAAACTATATATATATTTATTTCTTGTTATTTATGTTAAATATATACAAGATAATTTTTTTTATACCACATTACATTATATGTATATAATATTGAAAGCAGTTACTTTGTCGTTGAATCATTCTTCACGTAATAAAATCATGCATAAAATCTCAGACATTTACAGACGCCACTATATTTATATAATCTCACGTACGTTTTATCTGCGTCGACGTGCTATATGACATATGTCATTGGTCACTCGATCTCGCCGCTCAAAAACACACCGGTTTTCGTGCTTCGTTTCGTTTTGTGGTCGCATACTAATTAACCGGCCGCTAATTTACCCGCGCCAATAAATCATGCAGGCATATGAGTTACCCGCGCCGATAAATTCCCTCTTACGACATGCCGGACATTCGAGTCGAGTTCGGCTCGCGTGGAAGTTGTGTGGTTTTTGTCATTAGTTTTAACTAAAATTTATCGACCCTAATAATCACTGCCGCGCAAATCATTATTTTCAATCCACGCCGACTGAGAATTTTCGCTTTAATCGAAATTTATTCCCTCTTGTATTTACGTCATGAGACGTTAATTTAGCGTAGACGCATGTGGCGGGGCATTAGATGCAAGGCAAATAAACAGCGCCGAAGATGGCGATATGTAAAGTTTTCATAAATCGTGTGTTTTAACATTTTCGAAGAGAAGCATTACACCGAAACATCGAAATTGAAGAGTGCGACCTCGAAATGCATTCGATTTCGTAAAGATCTAAAAATATATGACTCGTAGAACATAAAATATTAACGTATTTGAAACGAAAGTGATCGTATGACCTGGGAATTTTCTTGAATAGAACGAGTCAGCATTTAGAG
Source organism: Aphaenogaster ashmeadi (assembly GCA_003063805.1). Classification (NCBI taxonomy): domain Eukaryota; kingdom Metazoa; phylum Arthropoda; class Insecta; order Hymenoptera; family Formicidae; genus Aphaenogaster; species Aphaenogaster ashmeadi. The sequence goes on along the minus strand of NJRQ01000056.1, from coordinate 160,780 downwards.
GCTACGCTTTTAATGAAATGCTTCTCACTTGCACCCCTGCTTCACGCATCGCGTAACTTCCGAACAGTAAAAGCGCGACTCACTGCATTATGTAAATTAGTAGTTACGTATCCTTGGACTAATCGGAGTTAAAGATCCAGGGATGGGGCGCCGAAAGCCGCTCGAGCCGAAGAACACCCGTTAATCAAAATCGCTTTTATCGCATTTGTTTAATAACACATCTCGTATGCGAGGTGGACGGGTATCGTTTTCGAATGGTCGGTAGCTGCTGCGCATCCCCTTAATTTGCTTCATTCGGTCTCTCTCGAATCAACAAACGGCGAAGTATTTGCGGCGAGTCTAACCGTATGCCGCCGCGAGCGATAGTGTAATTTATGAGGGTCTGCACACTACGTCGCGTCATATAATTAGAACGTATGTGCATCCTCGCAGTCGCAGTGCACCGAAATGCGGAGCATAGATTTTTGGTGGCGCTTTAAATGCATTTGGCTAATTGAATTTCGCTCAAATCGATCGCTTGCAGGTGGACGATGAAAGAGGTGGGTTGCACGGAGAGTTAATCGACAAGTACAGAGGATTGTGTATAGAGTTGCCGCCACGACGGCCACATTCGACGCTCATTAGCCTAATCGCCTTCATTACACGAAATTAATATGCAAATACGCGGATGCACCGTGTTATTTATAACGCACTGTAGAATAGGTATAACGGCCCGATGCCGCCGGCGTACCTAGCGCACGACATGTCACCCAATTAATTATCCACCACGCAATTCCTGGCTCATACTCGGCGAAGTTAACGGAGTCTTAACGAGGGCTTCTCCTCTCCTCTTTTACCCCTCTCGCTCTTGCTGCCTCAGCCGCCGGTGCATCGTGAGGCTCGTGGAGGTCGGGAGGATGGGCTTGGATTAGAGAAACCAGACACGAAGATTTCGGTCACGTTCAGGACGCGCGGGAAAAAATAGTAGTCTTCAGAGTCCAACCGAGTACTTGATATTATGACTTTTTTAACGTCGGTGCAATTCCTCAAGGCGAATATTAACGCTGTGTCGAGCAACGAGGCTAATTACAATGTACACGTAATGATCATCTGGAAGGAGGTTACATAACTATTAATTAAAGTAATACATTACACGTCAAATGGTGTTTTCTCAGCATAAATACGTGTTAGTCCTAAATTATTCAAACTTCTCGACAAAGAAAGAGAAGAAATCTAATTGCTTGTTTTATTTAACGAATAACAGTTGAGTAAAGAAAAAGAATTGGAAAACAAAAATAATATTATAAGCATATAAATTTATTAAATTTATTTAATTATGAAGTATTAACAATATCTTAAATATTAAAATATAATTAAATGAGTTTGGGTTTCTTATTTTTTGCCAAAATATTTTTTTTGTATATGTTTTCGTATATGTTATTAACACATACGAAAATAAAATTAAGCGGTCTAAAAATCTTCGAGCGGAAAATCGGACTTTGCTCCAATTTAGCGTACCCTAAGTGAAGCCAGAGAATTCTAATTTCCGTAGACATTAGACGGTGTAATGAGCTTCCGCTCTAACGAGGCCATAAGGCGAGCATACGCGAGAAGTCAGACGTGTTATTGGAAGCTATACATCTGGAATGTGAATCATCAGCGAACGAGAGGAACAGGGCGATTTGTATCCCAAAATTGGGAGCAGGATATTGAAATTCTTAAAATCGCCTCGTAAATTTTTTGCCTGATTGTGAGACGGTTCAAAGACGCACACAGATTTTACATTTTATATAGTAATAATTTCGTTAACATGCATTAAGTAAGTTTCCGCGAATTGTTTTGCGAAATATTTTTACATAATACTTTAAGTGTATTTTTACATAATACTTTATTATTTAATTCAACTTGTAAGATATATACGAGTGCATTTAGTTATTGTTTCATCCATCGGGTGCATACGCGTACACAATAATATTCGAAAATACGTCTACATAAATTTAATTAAAATCAAATTGGAAATTTCCGTCGTATTATAACATATCCCGTGCAGTAATTGATAGTCCTCTTGATTGGAAACACTAATTAACTATTAACTTCGAACATGTAATATAAATTAAACAACATACTTTCATTATCATTTTAGACAATCAATTAATTTTTTGTTAATTACAAATATATGTGCTGATATATATTTTTATTCATTTTATTTATGCTGATATGATCCCTGTTTTTAAACAGAGTAATTATTATGAGTGTCTAAATGCCATTCAATATTCATCTTGGGAAGAACAATTAAACCATAATGAATTTGAAAAAGAATATTTTTTTCATATAAATTTATAATCGCAAAATATATATATCGCTGCTTATTCTTGTTCCAAACTGTCGAGTTTCTACGACAGCTACAACTGTCTAGATCGATTTACGTTTCCAGCTGTGTATCCGATAAATTAATACTTTCACATGTCCGCGAACAAGGACCCCGCCGCGAGCGTGATAAATCGGAAAAGTCTTGGAGGGTACCAGTCTTTTATCTAAATGCCTTATTAAGCGTTGCCCACGCGTCCGCATTTCGACTTCTAATTTATGAAGGATACTCGGTGTTAATGCGCTTCTATGTACGCCGCTTTCCGAACAGACGTTTCTAACGAATAGATTTTATCCTACAGTCGGGGACGTGCCGAGGGGGATTTACGTGGGGAATCGGGGAACGAGGGGAAGTTCGGGGCGTGGAATAAATTATGAAAATACCGAATGTCAAGAGTGATCAAAGGCGGCCGCGCCTCATTGTACGCGTCGACCCGACTGTTTAGCGCTCGTAAACGTAAGCAGACATCAGAAAATAAAGTAATACTGACGGGCTGACACGGTAGTGAGAATGATGTCGCACCGATGTACAGACGGAACAATAAAAAAAAAGGTGATGACTGAGCGTCGTATGATGCATTTTTGATTAATTATCAGCGAGATTGTCGATTGGAATCATCGATCAAATTTTTCACACAAACAAGTACGCACACACACGCATGCACACGCATAAAAAGGATTATTATAAATTACATACCTATTTGACAATAAATGTGATTGATGTTTTACTGTCATTGCGAGATATAAAACAGATATAAAAAGCAAAGTCTTCGTTAAAATTATGATATATTAATTATTGAGAAATTATTTGGGTTGCTAAAACTTAGAATACCATTTTATTTTTATTCAATATCAAATGTTGCATTATTACGAAATTATAACACGCGTACATTTTTGAATTATAAAATAAAATATTTAAATTTTTTAGAACATTTCTGTTCTTTGTATATGTATTCAATTGCGACGTGATTAGTGCGTTTAAAGAAATCTTATATTTGATATTATTTATGTTTCTGAAAAATTATATGTATCTTCTGCCATCTATAAATTTTAATTATTTTGACCAGGAGTTTACCAGTTAATTGGAAAACCAAACATCTGAAATACCGCGAAATCATTTGGAACACTTCCGCTTTGGGTGTTGTAAACGACTTCTATAATCATCTTCCCGCCGTTAGGCAGGGAATCATCCAAGTTAATAAGTGGAAAAACGAAAGGAAGGAGGTTCACTTAGAGCCACGAAACGCTCTTTAAAGGAAGCAGAAACCACGTTAACGCATGCGCCAGCCACACTAAGTGTACGTAGAAGGTAGATCCATTGATAATGTCCCTCGCCTGTTCTCGCGTCCCGGTCGTAAGGACTTGCTCATAGTTCACGGATGTTAACCAACTGGAAAATAAGGGAGACTCGCTTGGATCGTTGAAGGAAGAGGAAACGAGAGAAACGGTGCGAACGCGCGGCAAAAACTTCTCCTTCGGTCGAGGATAAACACATTCTTCTCTCTCTACTCTCCATTCTTTCCTTTCCTCTTTCTTATCTGAGATTATGAACGATCATTATCCAATCATTCTCGCTCTTTTATATCGTTTCATAATTATTGGTTCTATTATTACCAATTTTGACAAATACGTGACTAATTTCTCAACTTCAAAAGATATCAAAATCTTGTTTATAATAATTTAATGTAATAATTTTAATATTTTTGTATTTGAGAAACATAACATCATTGTAATTAAAGTTAAACAATTTTCTTCGTGTTTTCTTCAATTTTTATGTTTAATTATAAGTAAACGTGATACTTGTTATATTCACTTTTTTAACTTCCTGTCTATGCAATTAATGTAGTTATTCATCAATAATAAATACTATTACAATAATAACACTGGCTTGCGGGTGCGCATATTCGGGTAACGTAAACTTGTTAAAGCCACTTGAAAATCCATTAGATAGGAAATAATTATTTGTATGATGTTTATTTTGCAATCTAACGGCATTTTGCATTTAATGCAATCGTTGGTTGATTCTCTGAATTTTAAAATATTTAATAATTATTTTCACAAAATGTAAAATTATTATATTTTCTTCTCACTCAGGCAAACAGAAATGTAAAATGTTAATGTAAAAAAAATAAATTTAATATACATATTTATTAAAACAATTGAAATTATTTTCAAAATTGACTTAACTGCCATTACAAAAGAACAACAGCGAAATTATAAAATACATTTCTGAAAGCATGAAAGATTCAATTTCGCGTGTGTATTCAGCCTCGCTAATATATAGTACCAGAAATACAAAGCTCGCAAGCTTTAAAACGCGGGTCGAGCGTGCTTGAAAAGCTGGCAATTAATGGATGCTATGCTGATGGTAAGCAGGAGCTTATAATGCAGGTGTCTATGCCTTTCCCGCGCTAGTGATAGGCATCTCTTGTGCACTTTTATGTACCATCACGTATGAACTCAGTATCTATCCTAGGTATCTATGTAGACATTTAGTATACGCCATCTAGTATACATATATACAGATTCGTTTGTGCACAATGCACCGGGTGACATCGAAAATTTTACTATCTTTTGCTGCCTCGTGTAATATCATTTTTCGACTTTCTTTGAATTAATTGATAAGATATTTGAGCAATATTTATTTTGACAGCATGTGTATATGTATGGGTATATGTTAACGTATACGCTATTCTTACGCCGATTCCATACAATTTTTCTAGTTTGTTAGAAACAGCTAACGCGATTATACTTACATCGATCGCGCCATATTCCGCCGTACGATTTATTATCTTTCCCTATCCATCCATGCGATTTCGCCGTAGCGATTCGAAACAGTAATTTATCTAACGTTTCGCACAATTGAGCTATCATCGCGCCCGTTATAATAAAGTACGAGAGGCGCGATTCTAGCGCGTTTGGAGCGGCATGATGCGCGATTGTTCGCAAGAAATCAGAATTGCGCTTCGTAGGATCAAATTCGCACAGCACGCGCATGGCACGTTCGTCGAATGCATCTTCTTCGTTCATCCTGGCATATACGGTGCCTTCTTACCATTATGGATAATTTTACGACACTTAAAGGAATACGTTAAGAATACGCTCTTTTGCTAACTCTAGAATGTCCCAGCAAAAAGACATTCTTTAAAGAGCGAACGTGCAGTTATATTATTTCTTGACATTTACGCTTGGTATCCATGGTATCCTTGCTCTTCATTCCGATACCTTCTTGCTATTTTCTTCCCAGAATGACATCCAACGCCAACAGACAAGAAAAGAAAGTGAAGAAAGTGTCGAGTGCCTCGCGACTTTGGTGAAATTGCACGTTACAACGAATGTTTTAGACGGGAACTTCCGTGAAGTCGATATGAGCTTCGCTGATTGTAGGAAGTTTGCATACGAGAAATTCGCATATGAGACGAGAGCAATCATGGCGAAAGCGGCCACCCGGTACACTTAAGGACGAACGCCAGCTGACTAGCCGCATTTTTCATTAACACGTTATAAAGCCTCGTATGAATAGCTGGACCACAGAGAGCGATGAGTCGCGTTCACCTCACGGCGGACGTGGCTGAGATTCTTTTACGTTAAGACGCGAGATAGCGACTGACGCTGGTAGGGAAAGATCATTACGCTCGGAGAAATTTATCAGGTCGATCTCTTAAATCTTGAGGATTCTTATCATCACATTAAATTTTTTTAACGAACTTTTAACATGATTTCAAAGTGTTTTAGAACGTGTAGCTTACAATAACAAAATGTGAAAGCAATTACGAGTTGAATCAAACTTCACTTGGCACAAACATTATTAAATTATCGAGTATTAAAATATTATTATGTGATATACATATTCAATCAATTTTAGCTAATATATGATATTGTAGTCTAGACTATAATTAATTTTCAAATTAATTTTTATACTTAATTTAATTACTTTAGCGGTACCAAGCAATATGCCGGTTAATTCTTTATAAGATGTATCGATACAAGATATATCGATGCATTCTTCGGATATTTCAACATCATTTTATCTTTGCTCAATCTCATTCTCTTCTTCTTAATTTCTTCCCAACTCAAAGAATCGTCAAGTTGCTTAGTTTCCACCTTCAATCAAGATATCAGTCTCGAATCGTAGCTCGATGAAAAGAAGAGAAAATAAGAATAAAAAGAAGAAAATAAGATTCGCATACATATATGTATTATGTATTTCTGTGGGAATGCGGATAAAATTCCTAACGGAACTATGATGTATGATATCACAAATACCGTCATGTATTCGATAATCGAGATGTATCTACCGACATTCTACGAAAATTACGTCCTCGCTCAAACTTATCGTGCCTCAACGAGTTCCATTTAGCTTAACGTAATTATCGCCGCTGTTTCGGTTCAGCGTCGGCTAGTTAATAACGTACATGCGAGTCTTCCACGTTAATCATCTACGGTAAATAGGCTTGCGAGTATATATAGTATCGCAAATTAGGCCGTAAAAGATCCATAGTTGCTTTTCGCCGTTAGTTCTGTAAAAACACGTCATCACCTTGCAAACTTACAGTTTCTCATTCTTTACTCGAACCACACACTTCGAAGGTTTACTGCCCATCTCCGGCGATCCGTTCGTGCCCATTCTTGTGTGTGTGTATATATATATATATATATATACACATATATATGGCATATAAGCGAGGAAATATTACGACATTCATGAAACGGTACGAAGAACAACGAAGTTTTCTTGCGCAAGCATGAGTCTTGTTGATTACTCAAGAAAACGGAAAGTATGTTTTTCTCGTATACAAGTTACAAGTAACACAAGGATCAAATGTAAAATGCGTAAAGTAAATATATTTTTTATTTATTCTGTGAATATATCTATATATAAATAAAATATATTTACACGGAAAAAACGATAAGGTTGCCACAACCACAATAATAGTAATATTTGGTACAGCCACGTCCTGTGGTTGTCACATTCATATTGTTTTGTGTAGTGCATCTATATATGTTTGTCTCAACATTCACTATGTTTGCTGTACCAAATGCATATAGTTGCCTTCACATCAATGTGAATGCGACAACCACAGGACGTGGCTGTACCAAATATTACTATTATTGTGGTTGTGGCAACCTTATCGTTTTTTCCGTGTA